>JASATB010000032.1:0-10327 GCA_038277355.1 Encarsia formosa | reverse complement strand
TCCCAAAACCCTGGGCGTCCGAGTTCAACAAAAAAACTAATCAGCTATCCCCCAAGCTCTGAATCCCCAAATAGCCAGGGCGCCCGAGTTAAACTAAAAAACTGATCAGCTATCCCCCAAGCTTTAAACCCCCAAATACCCAGGGCGCCCGAGTTCAACAAAAAAATAATCAGCTATCCCCTAATCTCAAACCCCCAAATACCCTGGGCGCCCGAGTTCAACAAAAAAACTAATCAGCTATCCCCCAAGCTCTAAGCCCCCAAAACCCTGGGCGTCCGAGTTCAACGAGAAAACTAATCAGCTATCCCCCAAGCTCTAAGCCCCCAAAACCCCGGGCGTCCGAAGTCAGCAAAAAAACTTATCGGCTTTCCCCCAAGCTCTAAGCCCCCAAATAGCCAGGGCGCCCGAGTTCAGCAAAAAAACTTATCGGCTATCCCCCAAGCTCTAAGCCCCCAAAACCCTGGGCGTTCAAGTTCAGCAAAAAAACTTATCGGCTTCCCCCCAAGCTCTAAGCCCCCAAAACCCTGGGCGTCCGAGTTCAGCAAAAAAACTTATCAGCTATCCCCCAAGCTCTAAGCCCCCAAAACCCTGGGCGTCCGAGTTCAGCAAAAAAACTTATCGGCTTTCCCCCAAGCTCTAAGCCCCCAAAACCCCGGGCGTCCGAGTTCAGCAAAAAAACTTATCGGCTATCCCCCAAGCTCTGAATCCCCAAATAGCCAGGGCGCCCGAGTTAAACTAAAAAACTGATCAGCTATCCCCCAAGCTTTAAACCCCCAAATACCCAGGGCGCCCGAGTTCAACAAAAAAATAATCAGCTATCCCCTAATCTCAAACCCCCAAATACCCTGGGTGCCCGAGTTCAACAAAAAAACTAATCAGCTATCCCCCAAGCTCTAAGCCCCCAAAACCCTGGGCGTCCGAGTTCAACGAGAAAACTAATCAGCTATCCCCCAAGCTCTAAGCCCCCAAAACCCCGGGCGTCCGAAGTCAGCAAAAAAACTTATCGGCTTTCCCCCAAGCTCTAAGCCCCCAAATAGCCAGGGCGCCCGAGTTCAGCAAAAAAACTTATCGGCTATCCCCCAAGCTCTAAGCCCCCAAAACCCTGGGCGTTCTAGTTCAGCAAAAAAACTTATCGGCTATCCCCCAAGCTCTAAGCCCCCAAAACCCCGGGCGTCCGAAGTCAGCAAAAAAACTTATCGGCTTTCCCCCAAGCTCTAAGCCCCCAAATAGCCAGGGCGCCCGAGTTCAGCAAAAAAACTTATCGGCTATCCCCCAAGCTCTAAGCCCCCAAAACCCTGGGCGTTCAAGTTCAGCAAAAAAACTTATCGGCTTCCCCCCAAGCTCTAAGCCCCCAAAACCCTGGGCGTCCGAGTTCAACAAAAAAACTAATCAGCTATCCCTCAAGCTCTAAGCCCCCAAAACCCTGGGCGTCCGAGTTCAGCAAAAAAACCGATCGGCTTTCCCCCAAGCTCTAAGCCCCAAATAGCCAGGGCGCCCGAGTTAAACTAAAAAACTGATCAGCTATCCCCCAAGCTATAAACCCCCAAATACCCTGGGTGCCCGAGTTCAACAAAAAAACTAATCAGCTATCCCCCAAGCTCTAAGCCCCAAAAACCCTGGGCGTTCAAGTTCAGCAAAAAAACTTATCGGCTTTCCCCCAAGCTCTAAGCCCCCAAAACCCTAGGCGTCCGAGTTCAGAAAAAAAACTTATCAGCTATCCCCCAAGCTCTAAGCCCCCAAAACCCCGGGCGTCCGAGTTCAGCAAAAAAACTTATCGGCTATCCCCCAAGCTCTGAATCCCCAAATAGCCAGGGCGCCCGAGTTAAACTCAAAAACTGATCAGCTATCCCCCAAGCTATAAACCCCCAAATACCCAGGGCACCCGAGTTCAACAAAAAAATAATCAGCTATCCCCTAATCTCAAACCCCCAAATCCCCTGGGCGCCCGAGTTTAACAAAAAAACTAATCAGCTTTCCCCCAAGCTCTAAGCCCCCAAAACCCTGGGCGTCCAAGTTCAGCAAAAAAACTTATCGGCTTTCCCCCAAGCTCTAAGCCCCCAAAACCCTGGGCGTCCGAGTTCAGCAAAAAAACTTATCAGCTATCCCCCAAGCTCTCAGCCCCCAAAACCCCGGGCGTCCGAAGTCAGCGAAAAAACTTATCGGCTATCCCCCAAGCTCTGAATCCCCAAATAGCCAGGGCGCCCGAGTTAAACTACAAAACTGATCAGCTATCCCCCAAGCTATAAACCCCCAAATACCCTGGGCGCCCGAGTTCAACAAAAAAACTAATCAGCTATCCCCCAAGCTCTAAGCCCCCAAAACCCTGGGCGTCCGAGTTCAACGAAAAAACTAATCAGCTATCCCCCAAGCTCTAAGCCCCCAAAACCCCGGGCGTCCGAAGTCAGCGAAAAAACTTATCGGCTATCCCCCAAGCTCTGAATCCCCAAATAGCCAGGGCGCCCGAGTTAAACTACAAAACTGATCAGCTATCCCCCAAGCTATAAACCCCCAAATACCCTGGGCGCCCAAGTTCAACAAAAAAACTAATCAGCTATCCCCCAAGCTCTAAGCCTCCAAAACCCTGAGCGTCCGAGTTCAACAAAAAAACTAATCAGCTATCCCCCAAGCTCTAAGCCCCCAAAACCCTGGGCGTCCGAGTTCAGCAAAAAAACTTATCGGCTTTCCCCCAAGCTCTAAGCCCCAAATAGCCAGGGCGCCCGAGTTAAACTAAAAAACTGATCAGCTATCCCCTAAGCTCAAACCCCCAAATACTCTGAGCGCCCGAGTTCAACAAAAAAACTAATCAGCTTTCCCCCAAGCTATAAACCCCCAAATACCCTGGGCACCCGAGTTCAACAAAAAAACTAATCAGCTATCCCCCAAGCTCGAAGCCCCCAAAACCCTGGGCGTCCAAGTTCAGCCAAAAAAACTTATCGGCTTTCCCCCAAGCTCTAAGCCCCCAAAACCCTGGGCGTCCGAGTTCAGCCAAAAAAAATTATCGGCTTTCCCCCAAGCTCTAAGCCCCCGAAACCCTGGGCGTCCAAGTTCAGCCAAAAAAACTTATCGGCTTTCCCCCAAGCTCTAAGCCCCCAAAACCCTGGGCGTCCGAGTTCAGCCAAAAAAAATTATCGGCTTTCCCTTAAGCTCTAAGCCCCCGAAACCCTGGGCGTCCGAGTTCAGCAAAGAAACTAATCAGCTTTCCCCCAAGCTATAAACCTCCAAATACACAGGGTGCCCGAGTTCAACAAAAAAAATAATCAGCTATCCCCCAAGCTCTAAGCCCCCAAAACCCTGGGCGTCCGAGTTCAACAAAAAAACTTATCGGCTTTCCCCCAAGCTCTAAGCCCCCAAAACCCTGGGCGTCCGAGTTCAGCAAAAAAACTTATCAGCTATCCCCCAAGCTCTCAGCCCCCAAAACCCCGGGCGTCCGAAGTCAGCGAAAAAACTTATCGGCTATCCCCCAAGCTCTGAATCCCCAAATAGCCAGGGCGCCCGAGTTAAACTACAAAACTGATCAGCTATCCCCCAAGCTATAATTCCCCAAATACCCTGGGCGCCCGAGTTCAACAAAAAAACTAATCAGCTATCCCCCAAGCTCTAAGCCCCCAAAACCCTGGGCGTCCGAGTTCAACGAAAAAACTAATCAGCTATCCCCCAAGCTCTAAGCCCCCAAAACACTGGGCGTTCAAGTTCAAAAAAAAAACTTATCGGCTTTCCCCCAAGCTCTAAGCCCCCAAAACCCTGGGCGTCCGAGTTCAGCAAAAAAACTTATCAGCTATCCCCCAAGCTCTCAGCCCCCTAAACCCCGGGCGTCCGAAGTCAGCAAAAAAACTTATCGGCTCTCCCCCAAGCTCTGAATCCCCAAATAGCCAGGGCGCCCGAGTTAAACTAAAAAACTGATCAGCTATTCCCCAAGCTATAAACCCCCAAATACCCAGGGCACCCGAGTTCAACAAAAAAATAATCAGCTATCCCCTAATCTCAAACCCCCAAATCCCCTGGGCGCCCGAGTTTAACAAAAAAACTAATCAGCTTTCCCCCAAGCTCTAAGCCCCCAAAACCCCGGGCGTCCGAAGTCAGCGAAAAAACTTATCGGCTATCCCCCAAGCTCTGAGTCCCCAAATAGCCAGGGCACCCGAGTTAAACTACAAATCTGATCAGCTATCCCCCAAGCTATAATTCCCCAAATACCCTGGGCGCCCGAGTTCAACAAAAAAACTAATCAGCTATCCCCCAAGCTCTAAGCCCCCAAAACCCTGGGCGTCCGAGTTCAACGAAAAAACTAATCAGCTATCCCCCAAGCTCTAAGCCCCCAAAACCCTGGGCGTCCGAGTTCAACAAAAAAACTAATCAGCTATCCCTCAAGCTCTAAGCCCCCAAAACCCTGGGCGTCCGAGTTCAGCAAAGAAACCGATCGGCTTTCCCCCAAGCTCTAAGCCCCAAATAGCCAGGGCGCCCGAGTTAAACTAAAAAACTGATCAGCTATCCCCCAAGCTATAAACCCCTAAATACCCAGGGCGCCCGAGTTAAACTAAAAAAATAATCAGCTATCCCCTAAGCTCAAACCCCCAAATACCCTGGGCGCCCGAGTTCAAAAAAAAAACTAATCAGCTATCCCCCAAGCTCTAAGCCCCCAAAACCCCGGGCGTCCGAGTTCAGCAAAAAAACTTATCGGCTATCCCCCAAGCTCTAAGCCCCCAAAACCCTGGGCGTCCGAGTTCAGCAAAAAAACTTATCAGCTATCCCCCAAGCTCTAAGCCCCCAAAACCCCGGGCGTCCGAGTTCAGCAAAAAAACTTATCGGCTATCCCCCAAGCTCTGAATCCCCAAATAGCCAGGGCGCCCGAGTTTAACTACAAAACTGATCAGCTTTCCCCCAAGCTATAAACCCCCAAATACCCTGGGCGCCCGAGTTCAGCAAAAAAACTAATCAGCTATCCCCCAAGCTCTAAACTCCCAAAACCCTGGGCGTCCGAGTTCAACAAAAAAACTAATCAGCTATCCCCCAAGCTCTAAGCCTCCAAAACCCTGAGCGTCCGAGTTCAACAAAAAAACTAATCAGCTATCCCCCAAGCTCTAAGCCCCCAAAACCCTGGGCGTCCGAGTTCAGCAAAAAAACTTATCGGCTTTCCCCCAAGCTCTAAGCCCCAAATAGCCAGGGCGCCCGAGTTAAACTAAAAAACTGATCAGCTATCCCCTAAGCTCAAACCCCCAAATACCCTGAGCGCCCGAGTTCAACAAAAAAACTAATCAGCTTTCCCCCAAGCTATAAACCCCCAAATACCCTGGGCACCCGAGTTCAACAAAAAAACTAATCAGCTATCCCCCAAGCTCGAAGCCCTCAAAACCCTGGGCGTCCAAGTTCAGCCAAAAAAACTTATCGGCTTTCCCCCAAGCTCTAAGCCCCCAAAACCCTGGGCGTCCGAGTTCAGCCAAAAAAAATTATCGGCTTTCCCCCAAGCTCTAAGCCCCCGAAACCCTGGGCGTCCGAGTTCAGCAAAGAAACTTATCGGCTTTCCCCCAAGCTCTAAGCCCCAAATAGCCAGGGCGCCCGAGTTAAACTAAAAAACTGATCGGCTATCCCCTAAGCTCAAACCCCCAAATACCCTGGGCGTCCAAGTTCAGCCAAAAAAACTTATCGGCTTTCCCCCAAGCTCGAAGCCCCCAAAACCCTGGGCGTCCGAGTTCAGCAAAAAAACTTATCAGCTATCCCCCAAGCTCTAAGCCCCCAAAACCCCGGGCGTCCGAGTTCAGCAAAAAAACTTATCGGCTATCCCCCAAGCTCTGAATCCCCAAATAGCCAGGGCTCCCGAGTTAAACTACAAAACTGATCAGCTATCCCCCAAGCTATAAACCCCCAATACCCTGGGCGCCCGAGTTCAACAAAAAAACTAATCAGCTATCCCCCAAGCTCTAAGCCCCCAAAACCCTGGGCGTCCAAGTTCAACAAAAAAACTAATCAGCTATCCCCCAAGCTCTAAGCCCCCAAAACCCTGAGCGTCCGAGTTCAACAAAAAAACTAATCAGCTATCCCCCAAGCTCTAAGCCCCCAAAACCCTGGGCGTCCGAGTTCAGCAAAAAAACTTATCGGCTTTCCCCCAAGCTCTAAGCCCCCAAAACCCCGGGCGTCCGAGTTCAGCAAAAAAACTTATCGGCTATCCCCCAAGCTCTGAATCCCCAAATAGCCAGGGCGCCCGAGTTAAACTAAAAAACTGATCAGCTATCCCCCAAGCTTTAAACCCCCAAATACCCAGGGCGCCCGAGTTCAACAAAAAAATAATCAGCTATCCCCTAATCTCAAACCCCCAAATACCCTGGGCGCCCGAGTTCAACAAAAAAACTAATCAGCTATCCCCCAAGCTCTAAGCCCCCAAAACCCTGGGCGTCCGAGTTCAACGAGAAAACTAATCAGCTATCCCCCAAGCTCCAAGCCCCCAAAACCCCGGGCGTCCGAAGTCAGCAAAAAAACTTATCGGCTTTCCCCCAAGCTCTAAGCCCCCAAATAGCCAGGGCGCCCGAGTTCAGCAAAAAAACTTATCGGCTATCCCCCAAGCTCTAAGCCCCCAAAACCCTGGGCGTTCAAGTTCAGCAAAAAAACTTATCGGCTTCCCCCCAAGCTCTAAGCCCCCAAAACCCTGGGCGTCCGAGTTCAGCAAAAAAACTTATCAGCTATCCCCCAAGCTCTAAGCCCCCAAATAGCCAGGGCGCCCGAGTTCAGCAAAAAAACTTATCGGCTATCCTCCAAGCTCTAAGCCCCCAAAACCCCGGGCGTCCGAAGTCAGCAAAAAAACTTATCGGCTTTCCCCCAAGCTCTAAGCCCCCAAATAGCCAGGGCGCCCGAGTTCAGCAAAAAAACTTATCGGCTATCCCCCAAGCTCTAAGCCCCCAAAACCCTGGGCGTTCAAGTTCAGCAAAAAAACTTATCGGCTTCCCCCCAAGCTCTAAGCCCCCAAAACCCTGGGCGTCCGAGTTCAACAAAAAAACTAATCAGCTATCCCTCAAGCTCTAAGCCCCCAAAACCCTGGGCGTCCGAGTTCAGCAAAAAAACCGATCGGCTTTCCCCCAAGCTCTAAGCCCCAAATAGCCAGGGCGCCCGAGTTAAACTAAAAAACTGATCAGCTATCCCCCAAGCTATAAACCCCCAAATACCCTGGGCGCCCGAGTTCAACAAAAAAACTAATCAGCTATCCCCCAAGCTCTAAGCCCCCAAAACCCTGGGCGTTCAAGTTCAGCAAAAAAACTTATCGGCTTTCCCCCAAGCTCTAAGCCCCCAAAACCCTAGGCGTCCGAGTTCAGAAAAAAAACTTATCAGCTATCCCCCAAGCTCTAAGCCCCCAAAACCCCGGGCGTCCGAGTTCAGCAAAAAAACTTATCGGCTATCCCCCAAGCTCTGAATCCCCAAATAGCCAGGGCGCCCGAGTTAAACTCAAAAACTGATCAGCTATCCCCCAAGCTATAAACCCCCAAATACCCAGGGCACCCGAGTTCAACAAAAAAATAATCAGCTATCCCCTAATCTCAAACCCCCAAATCCCCTGGGCGCCCGAGTTTAACAAAAAAACTAATCAGCTTTCCCCCAAGCTCTAAGCCCCCAAAACCCTGGGCGTCCAAGTTCAGCAAAAAAACTTATCGGCTTTCCCCCAAGCTCTAAGCCCCCAAAACCCTGGGCGTCCGAGTTCAGCAAAAAAACTTATCAGCTATCCCCCAAGCTCTCAGCCCCCAAAACCCCGGGCGTCCGAAGTCAGCGAAAAAACTTATCGGCTATCCCCCAAGCTCTGAATCCCCAAATAGCCAGGGCGCCCGAGTTAAACTACAAAACTGATCAGCTATCCCCCAAGCTATAAACCCCCAAATACCCTGGGCGCCCGAGTTCAACAAAAAAACTAATCAGCTATCCCCCAAGCTCTAAGCCCCCAAAACCCTGGGCGTCCGAGTTCAACGAAAAAACTAATCAGCTATCCCCCAAGCTCTAAGCCCCCAAAACCCCGGGCGTCCGAAGTCAGCGAAAAAACTTATCGGCTATCCCCCAAGCTCTGAATCCCCAAATAGCCAGGGCGCCCGAGTTAAACTACAAAACTGATCAGCTATCCCCCAAGCTATAAACCCCCAAATACCCTGGGCGTCCGAGTTCAGCAAAAAAACTTATCAGCTATCCCCCAAGCTCTCAGCCCCCAAAACCCCGGGCGTCCGAAGTCAGCGAAAAAACTTATCGGCTATCCCCCAAGCTCTGAATCCCCAAATAGCCAGGGCGCCCGAGTTAAACTACAAAACTGATCAGCTATCCCCCAAGCTATAAACCCCCAAATACCCTGGGCGCCCGAGTTCAACAACAAAACTAATCAGCTATCCCCCAAGCTCTAAGCCTCCAAAACCCTGAGCGTCCGAGTTCAACAAAAAAACTAATCAGCTATCCCCCAAGCTCTAAGCCCCCAAAACCCTGGGCGTCCGAGTTCAGCAAAAAAACTGATCAGCTATCCCCTAAGCTCAAACCCCCAAATACCCTGGGCGTCCAAGTTCAGCCAAAAAAACTTATCGGCTTTCCCCCAAGCTCGAAGCCCCCAAAACCCTGGGCGTCCGAGTTCAGCAAAAAAACTTATCAGCTTTCCCCCAAGCTCTAAGCCCCCAAAACCCTGGGCGTCCGAGTTCAGCAAAAAAACTTATCAGCTTTCCCCTAAGCTCAAACCCCCAAATACCCTGGGCGTCCAAGTTCAGCCAAAAAAACTTATCGGCTTTCCCCCAAGCTCGAAGCCCCCAAAACCCTGGGCGTCCGAGTTCAGCAAAAAAACTTATCAGCTATCCCCCAAGCTCTAAGCCCCCAAAACCCCGGGCGTCCGAGTTCAGCAAAAAAACTTATCGGCTATCCCCCAAGCTCTGAATCCCCAAATAGCCAGGGCTCCCGAGTTAAACTACAAAACTGATCAGCTATCCCCCAAGCTATAAACCCCCAATACCCTGGGCGCCCGAGTTCAACAAAAAAACTAATCAGCTATCCCCCAAGCTCTAAGCCCCCAAAACCCTGGGCGTCCAAGTTCAACAAAAAAACTAATCAGCTATCCCCCAAGCTCTAAGCCCCCAAAACACTGAGCGTCCGAGTTCAACAAAAAAACTAATCAGCTATCCCCCAAGCTCTACGCCCCCAAAACCCTGGGCGTCCGAGTTCAGCAAAAAAACTTATCGGCTTTCCCCCAAGCTCTAAGCCCCCAAAACCCCGGGCGTCCGAGTTCAGCAAAAAAACTTATCGGCTATCCCCCAAGCTCTGAATCCCCAAATAGCCAGGGCGCCCGAGTTAAACTAAAAAACTGATCAGCTATCCCCCAAGCTTTAAACCCCCAAATACCCAGGGCGCCCGAGTTCAACAAAAAAATAATCAGCCATCCCCTAATCTCAAACCCCCAAATACCCTGGGCGCCCGAGTTCAACAAAAAAACTAATCAGCTATCCCCCAAGCTCTAAGCCCCCAAAACCCTGGGCGTCCGAGTTCAACGAGAAAACTAATCAGCTATCCCCCAAGCTCTAAGCCCCCAAAACCCCGGGCGTCCGAAGTCAGCAAAAAAACTTATCGGCTTTCCCCCAAGCTCTAAGCCCCCAAATAGCCAGGGCGCCCGAGTTCAGCAAAAAAACTTATCGGCTATCCCCCAAGCTCTATGCCCCCAAAACCCTGGGCGTTCAAGTTCAGCAAAAAAACTTATCGGCTTCCCCCCAAGCTCTAAGCCCCCAAAACCCTGGGCGTCCGAGTTCAGCAAAAAAACTTATCAGCTATCCCCCAAGCTCTAAGCCCCCAAATAGCCAGGGCGCCCGAGTTCAGCAAAAAAACTTATCGGCTATCCCCCAAGCTCTAAGCCCCCAAAACCCTGGGCGTCCGAGTTCAGCAAAAAAACCGATTGGCTTTCCCCCAAGCTCTAAGCCCCAAATAGCCAGGGCGCCCGAGTTAAACTAAAAAACTGATCAGCTATCCCCCAAGCTATAAACCCCCAAATACCCTGGGCGCCCGAGTTCAACAAAAAAACTAATCAGCTATCCCCCAAGCTCTAAGCCCCCAAAACCCTGGGCGTTCAAGTTCAGCAAAAAAACTTATCGGCTTTCCCCCAAGCTCTAAGCCCCCAAAACCCTAGGCGTCCGAGTTCAGAAAAAAAACTTATCAGCTATCCCCCAAGCTCTAAGCCCCCAAAACCCCGGGCGTCCGAGTTCAGCAAAAAAACTTATCGGCTATCCCCCAAGCTCTGAATCCCCAAATAGCCAGGGCGCCCGAGTTAAACTCAAAAACTGATCAGCTATCCCCCAAGCTATAAACCCCCAAATACCCAGGGCACCCGAGTTCAACAAAAAAA
>JASATB010000031.1:0-12816 GCA_038277355.1 Encarsia formosa | reverse complement strand
ACTTCCTGGGGAAATCATCTCCAAGGCGTTCGTATCACCAGGGGCACCAGGTGTCTGCCCTGACCCATCCGGAGTCGAAACTTCCTGGGGAAGTCATCTCTAAGGCGTAAGTATCGCCAGGTGCACCAGGTGCTCGCCCTGATCCATCCGGAGTCAAAACTTCCTGGGGAGTTCATCCCCAAGCCTTACGTATCACCAGGGGCAGCCGGTTTCCGCCCTGACCCATCCGGAGTCGAAACTTCCTGGGGAAGTCATGTCCAAGTCTTACGTATCATCAAGTGCACCAGGTGCTCGCCCTGATCCATCCGGAGTCAAAACTTCCTGGGGAGTTCATCCCCAAGCCTTACGTATCACCAGGGGCAGCAGGTGTCCGCCCTGACCCATGCGGAGTCGAAACTTCCTGGGAATTCATCTCCAAGGCGTAAGTATCGCCAGGGGCACCAGGTGCTTGCCCTGATCCATCCGGAGTCAAAACTTCCTGGGGAAGTCATCTCCAAGGCGTAAGTATCACCAGGTGCACCAAATGTCCGCCCTGACCCATCCGGAGTTGAAACTTCCTGGGGAAATAATCTCGAAGGCGTAAGTATCACCAGGGGCACCAGGTGTCCGCCCTGACTCATCCGGAGTAGGAACTTCCTGGGGAAGTCATCTCTAAGGCGTAAGTATCGCCAGGTGCACCAGGTGCTCGCCCTGATCCATCCGGAGTCAAAACTTCCTGGAGAAATCATCTCCAAGGCGTTCGTATCACCAGGGGCACCAGGTGTCTGCCCTGACCCATCCGGAGTCGAAACTTCCTGGGGAAGTCATCTCTAAGGCGTAAGTATCGCCAGGTGCACCAGGTGCTCGCCCTGATCCATCCGGAGTCAAAACTTCCTGGGGAAATCATCTCCAAGGCGTTCGTATGACCAGGGGCACCAGGTGTCTGCCCTGACCCATCCGGAGTCGAAACTTCCTGGGGAAGTCATCTCTAAGGCGTAAGTATCGCCAGGTGCACCAGGTGCTTGCCCTGATCCATCCGGAGTCAAAACTTCCTGGGGAAATCATCTCCAAGGCGTTCGTATCACCAGGGGCACCAGGTGTCTGCCCTGACCCATCCGGAGTCGAAACTTCCTGGGGAAGTCATCTCTAAGGCGTAAGTATCGCCAGGTGCACCAGGTGCTCGCCCTGATCCATCCGGAGTCAAAACTTCCTGGGGAGTTCATCCCCAAGCCTTACGTATCACCAGGGGCAGCAGGTGTCCGCCCTGACCCATCCGGAGTCGAAACTTCCTGGGGAAGTCATGTCCAAATCTTACGTATCATCAAGTGCACCAGGTGCTCGCCCTGACCCATGCGGAGTCGAAACTTCCTGGAAATTCATCTCCAAGGCGTAAGTATCACCAGATGCACCAGGTTTCCGCCCTGACCCATCCGGAGTCGGAACTTCCTGGGGAAGTCATCTCTAATGCGTAAGTATCGCCAGGTGCACCAGGTGCTCACCCTGATCCATCCGGAGTCAAAACTTCCTTGGGAAATCATCTCCAAGGCGTTCGTATCACCAGGGGCACCAGGTGTCTGCCCTGACCCATCCGGAGTCGAAACTTCCTGGGGAAGTCATCTCTAAGGCGTAAGTATCACCAGGTGCACCAGGTGCTCGCCCTGATCCATCCGGAGTCAAAACTTCCTGGGGAAATCATCTCCAAGGCGTTCGTATCACCAGGGGCACCAGGTGTCTGCCCTGACCCATCCGGAGTCGAAACTTCCTGGGGAAGTAATCTCTAAGGCATAAGTATCGCCAGGTGCACCAGGTGCTCGCCCTGATCCATCCGGAGTCAAAACTTCCTGGGGAGTTCATCCCCAAGCCTGACGTATCACCAGGGGCACCAGGTCTCCGCCCTGACCCATCCGGAGTCGGAACTTCCTGGGGAAATCATCTCCAAGGCGTAAGTATCGCCAGGTGCACCAGGTGCTCGCCCTGATCCATCCGGAGTCAAAACTTCCTGGGGAGTTCATCCCCAAGCCTTACGTATCACCAGGGGCAGCAGGTGTCCGCCCTGACCCATCCGGAGTCGAAACTTCCTGGGGAAGTCATGTCCAAGTCTTACGTATCATCAAGTGCACCAGGTGCTCGCCCTGACCCGTGCGGAGTCGAAACTTCCTGGGAATTCATCTCCAAGGCGTAAGTATCACCAGGTGCACCAGGTGCTTGCCCTGATCCATCTGGAGTCAAAACTTCCTGGGGAAGTCATCTCCAAGGCGTAAGTATCACCAGGTGCACCAGATGTCCGCCCTGACCCATTCGGAGTTTAAACTTCCTGGGGAAATAATCTCGAAGGCGTAAGTATCACCAGGGGCAGCAGGTGTCCGCCCTGACCCATCCGGAGTCGAAACTTCCTGGGGAAGTCATGTCCAAGTCTTACGTATCATCAAGTGCACCAGGTGCTCGCCCTGATCCATCCGGAGTCAAAACTTCCTGGGGAGTTCATCCCCAAGCCTTACGTATCACCAGGGGCAGCAGGTGTCCGCCCTGACCCATCCGGAGTCGAAACTTCCTGGGGAAGTCATGTCCAAGTCTTACGTATCATCAAGTGCACCAGGTGCTCACCCTGACCCATGCGGAGTCGAAACTTCCTGGAAATTCATCTCCAAGGCGTAAGTATCACCAGGGGCACCAGGTGTCCGCCCTGACCCATCCGGAGTCGGAACTTCCTGGGGAAGTCATCTCTAATGCGTAAGTATCGCCAGGTGCACCAGGTGCTCACCCTGATCCATCCGGAGTCAAAACTTCCTGGGGAAATCATCTCCAAGGCGTTCGTATCACCAGGGGCACCAGGTGTCTGCCCTGACCCATCCGGAGTCGAAACTTCCTGGGGAAGTCATCTCTAAGGCGTAAGTATCACCAGGGGCACCAGGTGTCCGCCCTGACCCATCCGGAGTCGGAACTTCCTGGGGAAATCATCTCCAAGGCGTAAGTATCACCAGGTGCACCAGGTGCTCGCCCTGATCCATCCGGAGTCAAAACTTCCTGGGGAGTTCATCCCCAAGCCTGACGTATCACCAGGGGCACCAGGTCTCCGCCCTGACCCATCCGGAGTCGGAACTTCCTGGGGAAATCATCTCCAAGGCGTAAGTATCGCCAGGTGCACCAGGTGCTCGCCCTGATCCATCCGGAGTCAAAACTTCCTGGGGAGTTCATCCCCAAGCCTTACGTATCACCAGGGGCAGCAGGTGTCCGCCCTGACCCATCCGGAGTCGAAACTTCCTGGGGAAGTCATGTCCAAGTCTTACGTATCATCAAGTGCACCAGGTGCTCGCCCTGACCCGTGCGGAGTCGAAACTTCCTGGGAATTCATCTCCAAGGCGTAAGTATCACCAGGTGCACCAGGTGCTTGCCCTGATCCATCCGGAGTCAAAACTTCCTGGGGAAGTCATCTCCAAGGCGTAAGTATCACCAGGTGCACCAGATGTCCGCCCTGACCCATCCGGAGTTTGAACTTCCTGGGGAAATAATCTCGAAGGCGTAAGTATCACCAGGGGCAGCAGGTGTCCGCCCTGACCCATCCGGAGTCGAAACTTCCTGGGGAAGTCATGTCCAAGTCTTACGTATCATCAAGTGCACCAGGTGCTCGCCCTGATCCATCCGGAGTCAAAACTTCCTGGGGAGTTCATCCCCAAGCCTTACGTATCACCAGGGGCAGCAGGTGTCCGCCCTGACCCATCCGGAGTCGAAACTTCCTGGGGAAGTCATGTCCAAGTCTTACGTATCATCAAGTGCACCAGGTGCTCGCCCTGATCCATCCGGAGTCAAAACTTCCTGGGGAGTTCATCCCCAAGCCTTACGTATCACCAGGGGCACCAGGTGCTCGCCCTGACCCATGCGGAGTCGAAACTTCCTGGAAATTCATCTCCAAGGCGTAAGTATCACCAGGGGCACCAGGTGTCCGCCCTGACCCATCCGGAGTCGGAACTTCCTGGGGAAGTCATCTCTAATGCGTAAGTATCGCCAGGTGCACCAGGTGCTCACCCTGATCCATCCGGAGTCAAAAATTCCTGGGGAAATCATCTCCAAGGCGTTCGTATCACCAGGGGCACAAGGTGTCTGCCCTGACCCATCCGGAGTCGAAACTTCCTGGGGAAGTCATCTCTAAGGCGTAAGTATCGCCAGGTGCACCAGGTGCTCGCCCTGATCCATCCGGAGTCAAAACTTCCTGGGGAGTTCATCCCCAAGCCTTACGTATCACCAGGGGCAGCAGGTGTCCGCCCTGACCCATCCGGAGTCGAAACTTCCTGGGGAAGTCATGTCCAAGTCTTACGTATCATCAAGTGCACCAGGTGCTCGCCCTGATCCATCCGGAGTCAAAACTTCCTGGGGAAATCATCTCCAAGGCGTTCGTAATCACCAGGGGCACCAGGTGTCTGCCCTGACCCATCCGGAGTCGAAACTTCCTGGGGAAGTCATCTCTAAGGCGTAAGTATCGCCAGGTGCACCAGGTGCTCGCCCTGATCCATCCGGAGTCAAAACTTCCTGGGGAGTTCATCCCCAAGCCTGACGTATCACCAGGGGCACCAGGTGTCCGCCCTGACCCATCCGGAGTCGGAACTTCCTGGGGAAATAATCTCCAAGGCGTAAGTATCGCCAGGTGCACCAGGTGCTCGCCCTGATCCATCCGGAGTCAAAACTTCCTGGGGAGTTCATCCCCAAGCCTGACGTATCACCAGGGGCAGCAGGTGTCCGCCCTGACCCATCCGGAGTCGGAACTTCCTGGGGAAGTCATGTCCAAGTCTTACGTATCATCAAGTGCACCAGGTGCTCGCCCTGACCCGTGCGGAGTCGAAACTTCCTGGGAATTCATCTCCAAGGCGTAAGTATCACCAGGTGCACCAGGTGCTTGCCCTGATCCATCTGGAGTCAAAACTTCCTGGGGAAGTCATCTCCAAGGCGTAAGTATCACCAGGTGCACCAGATGTCCGCCCTGACCCATTCGGAGTTTAAACTTCCTGGGGAAATAATCTCGAAGGCGTAAGTATCACCAGGGGCAGCAGGTGTCCGCCCTGACCCATCCGGAGTCGAAACTTCCTGGGGAAGTCATGTCTAAGTCTTACGTATCATCAAGTGCACCAGGTGCTCGCCCTGATCCATCCGGAGTCAAAACTTCCTGGGGAGTTCATCCCCAAGCCTTACGTATCACCAGGGGCAGCAGGTGTCCGCCCTGACCCATCCGGAGTCGAAACTTCCTGGGGAAGTCATGTCCAAGTCTTACGTATCATCAAGTGCACCAGGTGCTCACCCTGACCCATGCGGAGTCGAAACTTCCTGGAAATTCATCTCCAAGGCGTAAGTATCACCAGGGGCACCAGGTGTCCGCCCTGACCCATCCGGAGTCGGAACTTCCTGGGGAAGTCATCTCTAATGCGTAAGTATCGCCAGGTGCACCAGGTGCTCACCCTGATCCATCCGGAGTCAAAACTTCCTGGGGAAATCATCTCCAAGGCGTTCGTATCACCAGGGGCACCAGGTGTCTGCCCTGACCCATCCGGAGTCGAAACTTCCTGGGGAAGTCATCTCTAAGGCGTAAGTATCACCAGGGGCACCAGGTGTCCGCCCTGACCCATCCGGAGTCGGAACTTCCTGGGGAAATCATCTCCAAGGCGTAAGTATCGCCAGGTGCACCAGGTGCTTGCCCTGATCCATCCGGAGTCAAAACTTCCTGGGGAGTTCATCCCCAATCCTTACGTATCACCAGGGGCAGCAGGTGTCCGCCCTGACCCATCCGGAGTCGAACCTTCCTGGGGAAGTCATGTCCAAGTCTTACGTATCATCAAGTGCACCAGGTGCTCGCCCTGACCCATGCGGAGTCGAAACTTCCTGGGAATTCATCTCCAAGGCGTAAGTATCGCCAGGTGCACCAGGTGCTTGCCCTGATCCATCCGGAGTTTAAACTTCCTGGGGAAATAATCTCGAAGGCGTAAGTATCACCAGGGGCAGCAGGTTTCCGCCCTGACCCATCCGGAGTCGAAACTTTCTGGGGAAGTCATGTCCAAGTCTTACGTATCATCAAGTGCACCAGGTGCTCGCCCTGATCCATCCGGAGTCAAAACTTCCTGGGGAGTTCATCCCCAAGCCTTACGTATCACCAGGGGCAGCCGGTTTCCGCCCTGACCCATCCGGAGTCGAAACTTCCTGGGGAAGTCATGTCCAAGTCTTACGTATCATCAAGTGCACCAGGTGCTCGCCCTGATCCGTCCGGAGTCAAAACTTCCTGGGGAGTTCATCCCCAAGCCTTACGTATCACCAGGGGCAGCAGGTGTCCGCCCTGACCCATCCGGAGTCGAAACTTCCTGGGGAAGTCATGTCCAAGTCTTACGTATCATCAAGTGCACCAGGTGCTCGCCCTGACCCGTGCGGAGTCGAAACTTCCTGGGAATTCATCTCCAAGGCGTAAGTATCGCCAGGTGCACCAGGTGCTTGCCCTGATCCATCCGGAGTCAAAACTTCCTGGGAAGTCATCTCCAAGGCGTAAGTATCGCCAGGTACACCAGGTGCTTGCCCTGATCCATCCGGAGTCGAAACTTCCTGGGGAAATCAGCTCCAAGGCGTACGTATCACCAGTTGCACCAAGTGTCCGCCTTGACCCATCTGGAGTCGGAACTTACTGAAAAAATCATCTTCAAGGCGTAAGTATCATCACGAGCACCAGGTGTCCGCCCTGACCCAACCGGAGTCGAAACTTCCTGGGGAAATCATCTCCAAGGCGTTCGTATCACCAGGGGCACCAGGTGTCTGCCCTGACCCATCCGGAGTCGAAACTTCCTAGGGAAGTCATCTCTAAGGCGTAAGTATCGCCAGGTGCACCAGGTGTTCGCCCTGATCCATCCGGAGTCAAAACTTCCTGGGGAGTTCATCCCCAAGCCTGACGTATCACCAGGGGCAGCAGGTGTCCGCCCTGACCCATGCGGAGTCGAAACTTCCTGGGAATTCATCTCCAAGGCGTAAGTATCGCCAGGTGCACCAGGTGCTTGCCCTGATCCATCCGGAGTCAAAACTTCCTGGGGAGTTCATCCCCCAAGCCTGACGTATCACCAGGGGCAGCAGGTGTCCGCCCTGACCCATGCGGAGTCCGAAACTTCCTGGGAATTCATCTCCAAGGCGTAAGTATCGCCAGGTGCACCAGGTGTTCGCCCTGATCCATCCGGAGTCAAAACTTCCTGGGGAGTTCATCCCCAAGCCTGACGTATCACCAGGGGCAGCAGGTGTCCGCCCTGACCCATGCGGAGTCGAAACTTCCTGGGAATTCATCTCCAAGGCGTAAGTATCGCCAGGTGCACCAGGTGCTTGCCCTGATCCATCCGGAGTCAAAACTTCCTGGGGAGTTCATCCCAAGCTGACGTATCACCAGGGGCAGCAGGTGTCCGCCCTGACCCATGCGGAGTCGAAACTTTCTGGGGAAGTCATGTCCAAGTCTTACGTATCATCAAGTGCACAGGTGCTCGCCCTGATCCATCGGAGTCAAAACTTCTGGGGAGTTCATCCCCAAGCCTTACGTATCACCAGGGGCAGCCGGTTTCCGCCCTGACCCATCCGGAGTCGAAACTTCCTGGGGAAGTCATGTCCAAGTCTTACGTATCATCAAGTGCACCAGGTGCTCGCCCTGATCCATCCGGAGTCAAAACTTCCTGGGGAGTTCATCCCCAAGCCTTACGTATCACCAGGGGCAGCAGGTGTCCGCCCTGACCCATCCGGAGTCGAAACTTCCTGGGGAAGTCATGTCCAAGTCTTACGTATCATCAAGTGCACCAGGTGCTCGCCCTGACCCATGCGGAGTCGAAACTTCCTGGGAATTCATCTCCAAGGCGTAAGTATCGCCAGGGGCACCAGGTGCTTGCCCTGATCCATCCGGAGTCAAAACTTCCTGGGGAAGTCATCTCCAAGGCGTAAGTATCACCAGGTGCACCAGATGTCCGCCCTGACCCATCCGGAGTTGAAACTTCCTGGGGAAATAATCTCGAAGGCGTAAGTATCACCAGGGGCACCAGGTGTCCGCCCTGACTCATCCGGAGTAGGATCCTTCCTGGGGAAGGTCATCTCTAAGGCGTAAGTATCCGCCAGGTGCACCCAGGTGCTCGCCCTGATCCATCCGGAGTCAAAACTTCCTGGAGAAATCATCTCCAAGGCGTTCGTATCACCAGGGGCACCAGGTGTCCGCCCTGACCCATCCGGAGTCGAAACTTCCTGGGGAAGTCATCTCTAAGGCGTAAGTATCGCCAGGTGCACCAGGTGCTCGCCCTGATCCATCCGGAGTCAAAACTTCCTGGGGAAATCATCTCCAAGGCGTTCGTATCACCAGGGCACCAGGTGTCTGCCCTGACCCATCCGGAGTCGAAACTTCCTGGGGAAGTCATCTCTAAGGCGTAAGTATCGCCAGGTGCACCAGGTGCTTGCCCTGACCCATCCGGAGTCGAAACTTCCTGGGGAAATCATCTCCAAGGCGTAAGTATCACCAGGGCACCAGTGTCTGCCCTGACCCATCCGGAGTCGAAACTTCCTGGGGAAGTCATCTCCAAGGCGTAAGTATCGCCAGTGCACCAGGTGCCGCCCTGACCCATCCGGAGTCAAAACTTCCTGGGGAGTTCATCCCCAAGCCTTACGTATCACCAGGGCACCAGGTGTCCGCCCTGACCCATCCGGAGTCGAAACTTCCTGGGGAAGTCATGTCCAAGTCTTACGTATCATCAAGTGCACCAGGTGCTCGCCCTGACCCATCCGGAGTCGAAACTTCCTGGAAATTCATCTCCAAGGCGTAAGTATCACCAGGTGCACCAGGTGTCCGCCTGACCCATCCGGAGTCGGAACTTCCTGGGGAAGTCATCTCCAATGCGTAAGTATCACCAGGTGCACCAGGTGCTCACCCTGACCCATCCGGAGTCAAAACTTCCTGGGAAATCATCTCCAAGGCGTAAGTATCACCAGGGGCACCAGTGTCTGCCCTGACCCATCCGGAGTCGAAACTTCCTGGGGAAGTCATCTCCAAGCGTAAGTATCACCAGGTGCACCAGGTGCTCGCCCTGATCCATCCGAGTCAAAACTTCCTGGGGAAATCATCTCCAAGGCGTTCGTATCACCAGGGGCACCAGGTGTCGCCCTGACCCATCCGGAGTCGAAACTTCCTGGGGAAATCTCTAAGGCGTAAGTATCGCCAGGTGCACCAGGTGCTCGCCCTGATCCATCCGGAGTCAAAACTTCCTGGGGAGTTCATCCCAAGCCTGACGTATCACCAGGGCACCAGGTGTCCGCCCTGACCCATCCGGAGTCGGAACTTCCTGGGAAATCATCTCCAAGGCGTAAGTATCGCCAGGTGCACCAGGTGCTCGCCCTGATCCATCCGGAGTCAAACTTCCTGGGAGTTCATCCCAAGCCTTACGTATCACCAGGGCACCAGGTGTCCGCCCTGACCCATCCGGAGTCGAAACTTCCTGGGGAAGTCATCTCCAAGTCTTACGTATCATCAGTGCACCAGGTGCTCGCCCTGATCCATCCGGAGTCAAAACTTCCTGGGGAAATCATCTCCAAGGCGTTCGTATCACCAGGGGCACCAGGTGTCTCCCCTGACCCATCCGGAGTCGAAACTTCCTGGGGAAGTCATCTCCAAGGCGTAAGTATCGCCAGGTGCACCAGGTGCTCGCCCTGATCCATCCGGAGTCAAACTTCCTGGGGAGTTCATCCCCAAGCCTGACGTATCACCAGGGGCACCAGGTGTCCGCCCTGACCCATCCGGAGTCGGAACTTCCTGGGAAATCATCTCCAAGGCGTAAGTATCGCCAGGTGCACCAGGTGCTCGCCCTGATCCATCCGGAGTCAAAACTTCCTGGGGAGTTCATCCCCAAGCCTTACGTATCACCAGGGGCACAGGTGTCCGCCCTGACCCATCCGGAGTCGAAACTTCCTGGGGAAGTCATGTCCAAGTCTTACGTATCATCAAGTGCACCAGGTGCTCGCCCTGACCCATGCGGAGTCGAAACTTCCTGGAATTCATCTCCAAGGCGTAAGTATCACCAGGTGCACCAGGTGCTTGCCCTGATCCATCCGGAGTCAAAACTTCCTGGGGAAGTCATCTCCAAGCGTAAGTATCACCAGGTGCACCAGATGTCCGCCCTGACCCATCCGGAGTCGAAACTTCCTGGGGAAATCATCTCCAAGGCGTAAGTATCACCAGGGGCACCAGGTGTCCGCCCTGACCCATCCGGAGTCGAAACTTCCTGGGAAGTCATCTCCAAGTCGTAAGTATCATCAAGTGCACCAGGTGCTCGCCCTGATCCATCCGGAGTCAAAACTTCCTGGGGAGTTCATCCCAAGCCTTACGTATCACCAGGCAGCAGGTGTCCGCCCTGACCCATCCGGAGTCGAAACTTCCTGGGAAGTCATGTCCAAGTCTTACGTATCATCAAGTGCACCAGGTGCTCGCCCTGACCCATCCGGAGTCGAAACTTCCTGGAAATTCATCTCCAAGGCGTAAGTATCACCAGGGCACCAGGTGTCCGCCCTGACCCATCCGGAGTCGAACTTCCTGGGAAGTCATCTCTAATGCGTAAGTATCGCCAGTGCACCAGGTGCTCACCCTGATCCATCCGGAGTCAAAACTTCCTGGGAAATCATCTCCAAGGCGTTCGTATCACCAGGGCACCAGGTGTCTGCCCTGACCCATCCGAGTCGAAACTTCCTGGGGAAGTCATCTCTAAGGCGTAAGTATCGCCAGGTGCACCAGGTGCTCGCCCTGATCCATCCGGAGTCAAACTTCCTGGGGAGTTCATCCCCAAGCCGACGTATCACCAGGGCACCAGGTGTCCGCCCTGACCCATCCGGAGTCGGAACTTCCTGGGGAAATCATCTCCAAGGCGTAAGTATCGCCAGGTGCACCAGGTGCTCGCCCTGATCCATCCGGAGTCAAAACTTCCTGGGGAGTTCATCCCAAGCCTTACGTATCACCAGGGCACCAGGTGTCCGCCCTGACCCATCCGGAGTCGAAACTTCCTGGGGAAGTCATCCAAGTCTACGTATCATCAAGTGCACCAGGTCACCAGGTGCTCGCCCTGACCCATGCGGAGTCGAAACTTCCTGGGAATTCATCTCCAAGGCGTAAGTATCACCAGGTGCACCAGGTGCTTGCCCTGATCCATCCGGAGTCAAAACTTCCTGGGGAAGTCATCTCCAAGGCGTAAGTATCACCAGGTGCACCAGGTGCCGCCCTGACCCATCCGGAGTCAAAACTTCCTGGGGAAATCATCTCGAAGGCGTAAGTATCACCAGGGCACAGGTGTCCGCCCTGACCCATCCGGAGTCGAAACTTCCTGGGGAAGTCATGTCCAAGTCTTACGTATCATCAAGTGCACCAGGTGCTCGCCCTGACCATCCGGAGTCAAAACTTCCTGGGGAGTTCATCCCAAGGCGTAAGTATCACCAGGCACCAGGTGTCCGCCCTGACCCATCCGGAGTCGAAACTTCCTGGGGAAGTCATCTCCAAGTCTAAGTATCACCAAGTGCACCAGGTGCTCGCCCTGACCCATCGGAGTCGAAACTTCCTGAAATTCATCTCCAAGGCGTAAGTATCACCAGGGGCACCAGTGTCCGCCCTGACCCATCCGGAGTCGAAACTTCCTGGGGAAGTCATCTCCAAGCGTAAGTATCGCCAGGTGCACCAGGTGCTCGCCCTGATCCATCCGGAGTCAAAACTTCCTGGGGAAATCATCTCCAAGGCGTTCGTATCACCAGGGGCACCAGGTGTCTGCCCTGACCCATCCGGAGTCGAAACTTCCTGGGAAGTCATCTCTAAGGCGTAAGTATCGCCAGGTGCACCAGGTGCCGCCCTGATCCATCCGGAGTCAAAACTTCCTGGGAGTTCATCCCAAGGCTTACGTATCACCAGGGGCACCAGGTGTCCGCCCTGACCCATCCGGAGTCGAAACTTCCTGGGAAGTCATCTCCAAGGCTTACGTATCATCAAGTGCACCAGGTGCTCGCCCTGACCCATGCGGAGTCGAAACTTCCTGGGAATTCATCTCCAAGGCGTAAGTATCACCAGGTGCACCAGGTGCTTGCCCTGACCATCCGGAGTCAAAACTTCCTGGGGAAGTCATCTCCAAGGCGTAAGTATCACCATGCACCAGGTGTCCGCCCTGACCCATCCGGAGTCAAACTTCCTGGAAATAATCTCGAAGGCGTAAGTATCACCAGGGGCACCAGGTGTCCGCCCTGACCCATCCGGAGTCGAAACTTCCTGGGGAAGTCATCTCCAAGGCTTACGTATCATCAATGCACCAGGTGCTCGCCCTGATCCATCCGGAGTCAAAACTTCCTGGGGAGTTCATCCCAAGGCTTACGTATCACCAGGGGCACCAGGTGTCCGCCCTGACCCATCCGGAGTCGAAACTTCCTGGGGAAGTCATCTCCAAGGCTTACGTATCATCAAGTGCACCAGGTGCTCCCCTGACCCATCCGGAGTCGAAACTTCCTGGAAATTCATCTCCAAGGCGTAAGTATCACCAGGGGCACCAGGTGTCCGCCCTGACCCATCCGGAGTCGAAACTTCCTGGGGAAGTCATCTCTAAGGCGTAAGTATCGCCAGGTGCACCAGGTGCTCGCCCTGATCCATCCGGAGTCAAAACTTCCTGGGGAAATCATCTCCAAGGCGTTCGTATCACCAGGGGCACCAGGTGTCTGCCCTGACCCATCCGGAGTCGAAACTTCCTGGGGAAGTCATCTCCAAGGCGTAAGTATCGCCAGGTGCACCAGGTGCTCGCCCTGATCCATCCGGAGTCAAAACTTCCTGGGGAGTTCATCCCCAAG
>JASATB010000030.1:0-17115 GCA_038277355.1 Encarsia formosa | reverse complement strand
TTTTTTTTGTTGAATTCGGACGCCCAGGGTATTTGGGGGATAGCCGATAAGTTTTTTTGTTGAATTCGGACGCTCAGGGTATTTGGGGGATAGCCGATAAGTTTTTTTGTTGAATTCGGACGCCCAGGGTATTTGGGGGATAGCCGATAAGTTTTTTTGTTGAACTCGGACGCCCAGAGTATTTGGGGGATAGCCGATAAGTTTTTTTGTTGATTTTGGACGCCCAGGGTATTTGGGGGATAGCCGATAAGTTTTTTTGTTGAATTCGGACGCCCAGGGTATTTGGGGGATAGCCGATAAGTTTTTTTGTTGAATTCGGACGCTCAGGGTATTTGGGGGATAGCCGATAAGTTTTTTTGTTGAACTCGGACGCCCAGGGTATTTGGGGGATAGCCGATAAGTTTTTTTGTTGAATTCGGACGCTCAGGGTATTTGGGGGATAGCCGATAAGTTTTTTTGTTGAACTCGGACGCCCAGGGTATTTGGGGGATAGCCGATAAGTTTTTTTGTTGAATTCGGACGCTCAGGGTATTTGGGGGATAGCCGATAAGTTTTTTTGTTGAACTCGGACGCCCAGGGTATTTGGGGGATAGCCGATAAGTTTTTTTGTTGAATTCGGACGCTCAGGGTATTTGGGGGATAGCCGATAAGTTTTTTTGTTGAATTCGGACGCCCAGGGTATTTGGGGGATAGCCGATAAGTTTTTTTGTTGAACTCGGACGCCCAGGGTATTTGGGGGATAGCCGATAAGTTTTTTTGTTGATTTCGGACGCCCAGGGTATTTGGGGGATAGCCGATAAGTTTTTTTGTTGAACTCAGACGCCCAGGGTATTTGGGGGATAGCCGATAAGTTTTTTTGTTGAATTCGGACGCCCAGAGTATTTGGGGGATAGCCGATAAGTTTTTTTGTTGAACTCGGACGCCCAGGGTATTTGGGGGATAGCCGATAAGTTTTTTTGTTGAATTCGGACGCTCAGGGTATTTGGGGGATAGCCGATAAGTTTTTTTGTTGAATTCGGACGCCCAGGGTATTTGGGGGATAGCCGATAAGTTTTTTTGTTGAACTCGGACGCCCAGAGTATTTGGGGGATAGCCGATAAGTTTTTTTGTTGATTTTGGACGCCCAGGGTATTTGGGGGATAGCCGATAAGTTTTTTTGTTGAATTCGGACGCCCAGGGTATTTGGGGGATAGCCGATAAGTTTTTTTGTTGAATTCGGACGCTCAGGGTATTTGGGGGATAGCCGATAAGTTTTTTTGTTGAACTCGGACGCCCAGGGTATTTGGGGGATAGCCGATAAGTTTTTTTGTTGAATTCGGACGCTCAGGGTATTTGGGGGATAGCCGATAAGTTTTTTTGTTGAATTCGGACGCCCAGGGTATTTGGGGGATAGCCGATAAGTTTTTTTGTTGAACTCGGACGCCCAGAGTATTTGGGGGATAGCCGATAAGTTTTTTTGTTGATTTTGGACGCCCAGGGTATTTGGGGGATAGCCGATAAGTTTTTTTGTTGAATTCGGACGCCCAGGGTATTTGGGGGATAGCCGATAAGTTTTTTTGTTGAATTCGGACGCTCAGGGTATTTGGGGGATAGCCGATAAGTTTTTTTGTTGAACTCGGACGCCCAGGGTATATGGGGGATAGCCGATAAGTTTTTTTGTTGAATTCGGACGCTCAGGGTATTTGGGGGATAGCCGATAAGTTTTTTTGTGGAATTCGGACGCCCAGGGTATTTGGGGGATAGCCGATAAGTTTTTTTGTTGAATTCGGACGCTCAGGGTATTTGGGGGATAGCCGATAAGTTTTTTTGTTGAATTCGGACGCCCAGGGTATTTGGGGGATAGCCGATAAGTTTTTTTGTTGAATTCGGACGCCCAGGGTATTTGGGGGATAGCCGATAAGTTTTTTTGTTGAATTCGGACGCCCAGGGTATTTGGGGGATAGCCGATAAGTTTTTTTGTTGAACTCGGACGCCCAGAGTATTTGGGGGATAGCCGATAAGTTTTTTTGTTGAACTCGGACGCCCAGAGTATTTGGGGGATAGCCGATAAGTTTTTTTGTTGATTTTGGACGCCCAGGGTATTTGAGGGATAGCCGATAAGTTTTTTTGTTGATTTTGGACGCCCAGGGTATTTGGGGGATAGCCGATAAGTTTTTTTGTTGAATTCGGACGCCCAGAGTATTTGGGGGATAGCCGATAAGTTTTTTTGTTGATTTCGGACGCCCAGGGTATTTGGGGGATAGCCGATAAGTTTTTTTGTTGAACTCAGACGCCCAGGGTATTTGGGGGATAGCCGATAAGTTTTTTTGTTGAATTCGGACGCTCAGGGTATTTGGGGGATAGCCGATAAGTTTTTTTGTTGAATTCGGACGCCCAGGGTATTTGGGGGATAGCCGATAAGTTTTTTTGTTGAATTCGGACGCCCAGGGTATTTGGGGGATAGCCGATAAGTTTTTTTGTTGAATTCGGACGCCCAGGGTATTTGGGGGATAGCCGATAAGTTTTTTTGTTGAATTCGGACGCCCAGGGTATTTGGGGGATAGCCGATAAGTTTTTTTGTTGAATTCGGACGCCCAGGGTATTTGGGGGATAGCCGATAAGTTTTTTTGTTGAACTCGGACGCCCAGGGTATTTGGGGGATAGCCGATAAGTTTTTTTGTTGAATTCGGACGCCCAGGGTATTTGGGGGATAGCCGATAAGTTTTTTTGTTGAATTCGGACGCCCAGGGTATTTGGGGGATAGCCGATAAGTTTTTTTGTTGAATTCGGACGCTCAGGGTATTTGGGGGATAGCCGATAAGTTTTTTTGTTGAATTCGGACGCCCAGGGTATTTGGGGGATAGCCGATAAGTTTTTTTGTTGAATTCGGACGCCCAGGGTATTTGGGGGATAGCCGATAAGTTTTTTTGTTGAACTCGGACGCCCAGGGTATTTGGGGGATAGCCGATAAGTTTTTTTGTTGAACTCGGACGCCCAGAGTATTTGGGGGATAGCCGATAAGTTTTTTTGTTGATTTTGGACGCCCAGGGTATTTGAGGGATAGCCGATAAGTTTTTTTGTTGATTTTGGACGCCCAGGGTATTTGGGGGATAGCCGATAAGTTTTTTTGTTGAATTCGGACGCCCAGAGTATTTGGGAGATAGCCGATAAGTTTTTTTGTTGATTTTGGACGCCCAGGGTATTTGGGGGATAGCCGATAAGTTTTTTTGTTGAACTCAGACGCCCAGGGTATTTGGGGGATAGCCGATAAGTTTTTTTGTTGAATTCGGACGCTCAGGGTATTTGGGGGATAGCCGATAAGTTTTTTTGTGGAATTCGGACGCCCAGGGTATTTGGGGGATAGCCGATAAGTTTTTTTGTTGAATTCGGATGCTCAGGGTATTTGGGGGATAGCCGATAAGTTTTTTTGTGGAATTCGGACGCCCAGGGTATTTGGGGGATAGCCGATAAGTTTTTTTGTTGAATTCGGACGCCCAGGGTATTTGGGGGATAGCCGATAAGTTTTTTTGTTGAATTCGGACGCCCAGGGTATTTGGGGGATAGCGGATAATTTTTTTTGTTGAACTCGGACGCCCAGAGTATTTGGGGGATAGCCGATAAGTTTTTTTGTTGAACTCGGACGCCCAGAGTATTTGGGGGATAGCCGATAAGTTTTTTTGTTGATTTTGGACGCCCAGGGTATTTGAGGGATAGCCGATAAGTTTTTTTGTTGATTTTGGACGCCCAGGGTATTTGGGGGATAGCCGATAAGTTTTTTTGTTGAATTCGGACGCCCAGAGTATTTGGGAGATAGCCGATAAGTTTTTTTGTTGATTTTGGACGCCCAGGGTATTTGGGGGATAGCCGATAAGTTTTTTTGTTGAATTCGGACGCTCAGGGTATTTGGGGGATAGCCGATAAGTTTTTTTGTTGAATTCGGACGCTCAGGGTATTTGGGGGATAGCCGATAAGTTTTTTTGTGGAATTCGGACGCCCAGGGTATTTGGGGGATAGCCGATAAGTTTTTTTGTTGAATTCGGATGCTCAGGGTATTTGGGGGATAGCCGATAAGTTTTTTTGTGGAATTCGGACGCCCAGGGTATTTGGGGGATAGCCGATAAGTTTTTTTGTTGAATTCGGACGCCCAGGGTATTTGGGGGATAGCCGATAAGTTTTTTTGTTGAATTCGGACGCCCAGGGTATTTGGGGGATAGCCGATAAGTTTTTTTGTTGAACTCGGACGCCCAGAGTATTTGGGGGATAGCCGATAAGTTTTTTTGTTGATTTTGGACGCCCAGGGTATTTGGGGGATAGCCGATAAGTTTTTTTGTTGAATTCGGACGCCCAGGGTATTTGGGGGATAGCCGATAAGTTTTTTTGTTGAATTCGGACGCTCAGGGTATTTGGGGGATAGCCGATAAGTTTTTTTGTTGAACTCGGACGCCCAGGGTATTTGGGGGATAGCCGATAAGTTTTTTTGTTGAATTCGGACGCTCAGGGTATTTGGGGGATAGCCGATAAGTTTTTTTGTTGAATTCGGACGCCCAGGGTATTTGGGGGATAGCCGATAAGTTTTTTTGTTGAACTCGGACGCCCAGAGTATTTGGGGGATAGCCGATAAGTTTTTTTGTTGATTTTGGACGCCCAGGGTATTTGGGGGATAGCCGATAAGTTTTTTTGTTGAACTCGGACGCCCAGGGTATTTGGGGGATAGCCGATAAGTTTTTTTGTTGAATTCGGACGCCCAGAGTATTTGGGGGATAGCCGATAAGTTTTTTTGTTGAACTCGGACGCCCAGGGTATTTGGGGGATAGCCGATAAGTTTTTTTGTTGAATTCGGACGCTCAGGGTATTTGGGGGATAGCCGATAAGTTTTTTTGTTGAATTCGGACGCCCAGGGTATTTGGGGGATAGCCGATAAGTTTTTTTGTTGAACTCGGACGCCCAGAGTATTTGGGGGATAGCCGATAAGTTTTTTTGTTGATTTTGGACGCCCAGGGTATTTGGGGGATAGCCGATAAGTTTTTTTGTTGAATTCGGACGCCCAGGGTATTTGGGGGATAGCCGATAAGTTTTTTTGTTGAATTCGGACGCTCAGGGTATTTGGGGGATAGCCGATAAGTTTTTTTGTTGAACTCGGACGCCCAGGGTATTTGGGGGATAGCCGATAAGTTTTTTTGTTGAATTCGGACGCTCAGGGTATTTGGGGGATAGCCGATAAGTTTTTTTGTTGAATTCGGACGCCCAGGGTATTTGGGGGATAGCCGATAAGTTTTTTTGTTGAACTCGGACGCCCAGAGTATTTGGGGGATAGCCGATAAGTTTTTTTGTTGATTTTGGACGCCCAGGGTATTTGGGGGATAGCCGATAAGTTTTTTTGTTGAATTCGGACGCCCAGGGTATTTGGGGGATAGCCGATAAGTTTTTTTGTTGAATTCGGACGCTCAGGGTATTTGGGGGATAGCCGATAAGTTTTTTTGTTGAACTCGGACGCCCAGGGTATATGGGGGATAGCCGATAAGTTTTTTTGTTGAATTCGGACGCCCAGGGTATTTGGGGGATAGCCGATAAGTTTTTTTGTTGAATTCGGACGCTCAGGGTATTTGGGGGATAGCCGATAAGTTTTTTTGTGGAATTCGGACGCCCAGGGTATTTGGGGGATAGCCGATAAGTTTTTTTGTTGAATTCGGACGCCCAGGGTATTTGGGGGATAGCCGATAAGTTTTTTTGTTGAATTCGGACGCCCAGGGTATTTGGGGGATAGCCGATAAGTTTTTTTGTTGAACTCGGACGCCCAGAGTATTTGGGGGATAGCCGATAAGTTTTTTTGTTGATTTTGGACGCCCAGGGTATTTGGGGGATAGCCGATAAGTTTTTTTGTTGAATTCGGACGCCCAGGGTATTTGGGGGATAGCCGATAAGTTTTTTTGTTGAATTCGGACGCTCAGGGTATTTGGGGGATAGCCGATAAGTTTTTTTGTTGAACTCGGACGCCCAGGGTATTTGGGGGATAGCCGATAAGTTTTTTTGTTGAATTCGGACGCTCAGGGTATTTGGGGGATAGCCGATAAGTTTTTTTGTTGAATTCGGACGCCCAGGGTATTTGGGGGATAGCCGATAAGTTTTTTTGTTGAACTCGGACGCCCAGAGTATTTGGGGGATAGCCGATAAGTTTTTTTGTTGATTTTGGACGCCCAGGGTATTTGGGGGATAGCCGATAAGTTTTTTTGTTGAACTCGGACGCCCAGGGTATTTGGGGGATAGCCGATAAGTTTTTTTGTTGAATTCGGACGCCCAGGGTATTTGGGGGATAGCCGATAAGTTTTTTTGTTGAACTCGGACGCCCAGGGTATTTGGGGGATAGCCGATAAGTTTTTTTGTTGAATTCGGACGCTCAGGGTATTTGGGGGATAGCCGATAAGTTTTTTTGTTGAATTCGGACGCCCAGGGTATTTGGGGGATAGCCGATAAGTTTTTTTGTTGAACTCGGACGCCCAGAGTATTTGGGGGATAGCCGATAAGTTTTTTTGTTGATTTTGGACGCCCAGGGTATTTGGGGGATAGCCGATAAGTTTTTTTGTTGAATTCGGACGCCCAGGGTATTTGGGGGATAGCCGATAAGTTTTTTTGTTGAATTCGGACGCTCAGGGTATTTGGGGGATAGCCGATAAGTTTTTTTGTTGAACTCGGACGCCCAGGGTATTTGGGGGATAGCCGATAAGTTTTTTTGTTGAATTCGGACGCTCAGGGTATTTGGGGGATAGCCGATAAGTTTTTTTGTTGAATTCGGACGCCCAGGGTATTTGGGGGATAGCCGATAAGTTTTTTTGTTGAACTCGGACGCCCAGAGTATTTGGGGGATAGCCGATAAGTTTTTTTGTTGATTTTGGACGCCCAGGGTATTTGGGGGATAGCCGATAAGTTTTTTTGTTGAATTCGGACGCCCAGGGTATTTGGGGGATAGCCGATAAGTTTTTTTGTTGAATTCGGACGCTCAGGGTATTTGGGGGATAGCCGATAAGTTTTTTTGTTGAACTCGGACGCCCAGGGTATATGGGGGATAGCCGATAAGTTTTTTTGTTGAATTCGGACGCTCAGGGTATTTGGGGGATAGCCGATAAGTTTTTTTGTGGAATTCGGACGCCCAGGGTATTTGGGGGATAGCCGATAAGTTTTTTTGTTGAATTCGGACGCTCAGGGTATTTGGGGGATAGCCGATAAGTTTTTTTGTGGAATTCGGACGCCCAGGGTATTTGGGGGATAGCCGATAAGTTTTTTTGTTGAATTCGGACGCCCAGGGTATTTGGGGGATAGCCGATAAGTTTTTTTGTTGAATTCGGACGCCCAGGGTATTTGGGGGATAGCGGATAAGTTTTTTTGTTGAACTCGGACGCCCAGAGTATTTGGGGGATAGCCGATAAGTTTTTTTGTTGAACTCGGACGCCCAGAGTATTTGGGGGATAGCCGATAAGTTTTTTTGTTGATTTTGGACGCCCAGGGTATTTGAGGGATAGCCGATAAGTTTTTTTGTTGATTTTGGACGCCCAGGGTATTTGGGGGATAGCCGATAAGTTTTTTTGTTGAATTCGGACGCCCAGAGTATTTGGGAGATAGCCGATAAGTTTTTTTGTTGATTTTGGACGCCCAGGGTATTTGGGGGATAGCCGATAAGTTTTTTTGTTGAACTCAGACGCCCAGGGTATTTGGGGGATAGCCGATAAGTTTTTTTGTTGAATTCGGACGCTCAGGGTATTTGGGGGATAGCCGATAAGTTTTTTTGTGGAATTCGGACGCCCAGGGTATTTGGGGGATAGCCGATAAGTTTTTTTGTTGAATTCGGATGCTCAGGGTATTTGGGGGATAGCCGATAAGTTTTTTTGTGGAATTCGGACGCCCAGGGTATTTGGGGGATAGCCGATAAGTTTTTTTGTTGAATTCGGACGCCCAGGGTATTTGGGGGATAGCCGATAAGTTTTTTTGTTGAATTCGGACGCCCAGGGTATTTGGGGGATAGCCGATAAGTTTTTTTGTTGAACTCGGACGCCCAGAGTATTTGGGGGATAGCCGATAAGTTTTTTTGTTGATTTTGGACGCCCAGGGTATTTGGGGGATAGCCGATAAGTTTTTTTGTTGAATTCGGACGCCCAGGGTATTTGGGGGATAGCCGATAAGTTTTTTTGTTGAATTCGGATGCTCAGGGTATTTGGGGGATAGCCGATAAGTTTTTTTGTGGAATTCGGACGCCCAGGGTATTTGGGGGATAGCCGATAAGTTTTTTTGTTGAATTCGGACGCCCAGGGTATTTGGGGGATAGCGGATAAGTTTTTTTGTTGAACTCGGACGCCCAGAGTATTTGGGGGATAGCCGATAAGTTTTTTTGTTGAACTCGGACGCCCAGAGTATTTGGGGGATAGCCGATAAGTTTTTTTGTTGATTTTGGACGCCCAGGGTATTTGAGGGATAGCCGATAAGTTTTTTTGTTGATTTTGGACGCCCAGGGTATTTGGGGGATAGCCGATAAGTTTTTTTGTTGAATTCGGACGCCCAGAGTATTTGGGAGATAGCCGATAAGTTTTTTTGTTGATTTTGGACGCCCAGGGTATTTGGGGGATAGCCGATAAGTTTTTTTGTTGAACTCAGACGCCCAGGGTATTTGGGGGATAGCCGATAAGTTTTTTTGTTGAATTCGGACGCTCAGGGTATTTGGGGGATAGCCGATAAGTTTTTTTGTGGAATTCGGACGCCCAGGGTATTTGGGGGATAGCCGATAAGTTTTTTTGTTGAATTCGGATGCTCAGGGTATTTGGGGGATAGCCGATAAGTTTTTTTGTGGAATTCGGACGCCCAGGGTATTTGGGGGATAGCCGATAAGTTTTTTTGTTGAATTCGGACGCCCAGGGTATTTGGGGGATAGCCGATAAGTTTTTTTGTTGAATTCGGACGCCCAGGGTATTTGGGGGATAGCCGATAAGTTTTTTTGTTGAACTCGGACGCCCAGAGTATTTGGGGGATAGCCGATAAGTTTTTTTGTTGATTTTGGACGCCCAGGGTATTTGGGGGATAGCCGATAAGTTTTTTTGTTGAATTCGGACGCCCAGGGTATTTGGGGGATAGCCGATAAGTTTTTTTGTTGAATTCGGACGCTCAGGGTATTTGGGGGATAGCCGATAAGTTTTTTTGTTGAACTCGGACGCCCAGGGTATTTGGGGGATAGCCGATAAGTTTTTTTGTTGAATTCGGACGCTCAGGGTATTTGGGGGATAGCCGATAAGTTTTTTTGTTGAATTCGGACGCCCAGGGTATTTGGGGGATAGCCGATAAGTTTTTTTGTTGAACTCGGACGCCCAGAGTATTTGGGGGATAGCCGATAAGTTTTTTTGTTGATTTTGGACGCCCAGGGTATTTGGGGGATAGCCGATAAGTTTTTTTGTTGAATTCGGACGCCCAGGGTATTTGGGGGATAGCCGATAAGTTTTTTTGTTGAATTCGGACGCCCAGGGTATTTGGGGGATAGCGGATAAGTTTTTTTGTTGAACTCGGACGCCCAGAGTATTTGGGGGATAGCCGATAAGTTTTTTTGTTGAACTCGGACGCCCAGAGTATTTGGGGGATAGCCGATAAGTTTTTTTGTTGATTTTGGACGCCCAGGGTATTTGAGGGATAGCCGATAAGTTTTTTTGTTGATTTTGGACGCCCAGGGTATTTGGGGGATAGCCGATAAGTTTTTTTGTTGAATTCGGACGCCCAGAGTATTTGGGAGATAGCCGATAAGTTTTTTTGTTGATTTTGGACGCCCAGGGTATTTGGGGGATAGCCGATAAGTTTTTTTGTTGAACTCAGACGCCCAGGGTATTTGGGGGATAGCCGATAAGTTTTTTTGTTGAATTCGGACGCTCAGGGTATTTGGGGGATAGCCGATAAGTTTTTTTGTGGAATTCGGACGCCCAGGGTATTTGGGGGATAGCCGATAAGTTTTTTTGTTGAATTCGGATGCTCAGGGTATTTGGGGGATAGCCGATAAGTTTTTTTGTGGAATTCGGACGCCCAGGGTATTTGGGGGATAGCCGATAAGTTTTTTTGTTGAATTCGGACGCCCAGGGTATTTGGGGGATAGCCGATAAGTTTTTTTGTTGAATTCGGACGCCCAGGGTATTTGGGGGATAGCGGATAAGTTTTTTTGTTGAACTCGGACGCCCAGAGTATTTGGGGGATAGCCGATAAGTTTTTTTGTTGAACTCGGACGCCCAGAGTATTTGGGGGATAGCCGATAAGTTTTTTTGTTGATTTTGGACGCCCAGGGTATTTGAGGGATAGCCGATAAGTTTTTTTGTTGATTTTGGACGCCCAGGGTATTTGGGGGATAGCCGATAAGTTTTTTTGTTGAATTCGGACGCCCAGAGTATTTGGGAGATAGCCGATAAGTTTTTTTGTTGATTTTGGACGCCCAGGGTATTTGGGGGATAGCCGATAAGTTTTTTTGTTGAACTCAGACGCCCAGGGTATTTGGGGGATAGCCGATAAGTTTTTTTGTTGAATTCGGACGCTCAGGGTATTTGGGGGATAGCCGATAAGTTTTTTTGTGGAATTCGGACGCCCAGGGTATTTGGGGGATAGCCGATAAGTTTTTTTGTTGAATTCGGACGCTCAGGGTATTTGGGGGATAGCCGATAAGTTTTTTTGTTGAACTCGGACGCCCAGGGTATTTGGGGGATAGCCGATAAGTTTTTTTGTTGAACTCGGACGCCCAGAGCATTTGGGGGATAGCCGATAAGTTTTTTTGTTGATTTTGGACGCCCAGGGTATTTGAGGGATAGCCGATAAGTTTTTTTGTTGATTTTGGACGCCCAGGGTATTTGGGGGATAGCCGATAAGTTTTTTTGTTGAACTCGGACGCCCAGGGTATTTGGGGGATAGCCGATAAGTTTTTTTGTTGAACTCGGACGCCCAGAGTATTTGGGGGATAGCCGATAAGTTTTTTTGTTGAATTCGGACGCTCAGGGTATTTGGGGGATAGCCGATAAGTTTTTTTGTGGAATTCGGACGCCCAGGGTATTTGGGGGATAGCCGATAAGTTTTTTTGTTGAATTCGGATGCTCAGGGTATTTGGGGGATAGCCGATAAGTTTTTTTGTGGAATTCGGACGCCCAGGGTATTTGGGGGATAGCCGATAAGTTTTTTTGTTGAATTCGGACGCCCAGGGTATTTGGGGGATAGCCGATAAGTTTTTTTGTTGAATTCGGACGCCCAGGGTATTTGGGGGATAGCCGATAAGTTTTTTTGTTGAACTCGGACGCCCAGAGTATTTGGGGGATAGCCGATAAGTTTTTTTGTTGATTTTGGACGCCCAGGGTATTTGGGGGATAGCCGATAAGTTTTTTTGTTGAATTCGGACGCCCAGGGTATTTGGGGGATAGCCGATAAGTTTTTTTGTTGAATTCGGACGCTCAGGGTATTTGGGGGATAGCCGATAAGTTTTTTTGTTGAACTCGGACGCCCAGGGTATTTGGGGGATAGCCGATAAGTTTTTTTGTTGAATTCGGACGCTCAGGGTATTTGGGGGATAGCCGATAAGTTTTTTTGTTGAATTCGGACGCCCAGGGTATTTGGGGGATAGCCGATAAGTTTTTTTGTTGAATTCGGACGCTCAGGGTATTTGGGGGATAGCCGATAAGTTTTTTTGTTGAACTCGGACGCCCAGGGTATATGGGGGATAGCCGATAAGTTTTTTTGTTGAATTCGGACGCTCAGGGTATTTGGGGGATAGCCGATAAGTTTTTTTGTGGAATTCGGACGCCCAGGGTATTTGGGGGATAGCCGATAAGTTTTTTTGTTGAAGTCGGACGCTCAGGGTATTTGGGGGATAGCCGATAAGTTTTTTTGTGGAATTCGGACGCCCAGGGTATTTGGGGGATAGCCGATAAGTTTTTTTGTTGAATTCGGACGCCCAGGGTATTTGGGGGATAGCCGATAAGTTTTTTTGTTGAATTCGGACGCCCAGGGTATTTGGGGGATAGCGGATAAGTTTTTTTGTTGAATTCGGACGCCCAGGGTATTTGGGGGATAGCCGATAAGTTTTTTTGTTGAATTCGGACGCCCAGAGTATTTGGGAGATAGCCGATAAGTTTTTTTGTTGATTTTGGACGCCCAGGGTATTTGGGGGATAGCCGATAAGTTTTTTTGTTGAATTCGGACGCTCAGGGTATTTGGGGGATAGCCGATAAGTTTTTTTGTGGAATTCGGACGCCCAGGGTATTTGGGGGATAGCCGATAAGTTTTTTTGTTGAATTCGGATGCTCAGGGTATTTGGGGGATAGCCGATAAGTTTTTTTGTGGAATTCGGACGCCCAGGGTATTTGGGGGATAGCCGATAAGTTTTTTTGTTGAACTCGGACGCCCAGAGTATTTGGGGGATAGCCGATAAGTTTTTTTGTTGATTTTGGACGCCCAGGGTATTTGAGGGATAGCCGATAAGTTTTTTTGTTGATTTTGGACGCCCAGGGTATTTGGGGGATAGCCGATAAGTTTTTTTGTTGAATTCGGACGCCCAGAGTATTTGGGAGATAGCCGATAAGTTTTTTTGTTGATTTTGGACGCCCAGGGTATTTGGGGGATAGCCGATAAGTTTTTTTGTTGAACTCAGACGCCCAGGGTATTTGGGGGATAGCCGATAAGTTTTTTTGTTGAATTCGGACGCCCAGAGTATTTGGGGGATAGCCGATAAGTTTTTTTGTTGATTTTGGACGCCCAGGGTATTTGGGGGATAGCCGATAAGTTTTTTTGTTGAATTCGGACGCCCAGGGTATTTGGGGGATAGCCGATAAGTTTTTTTGTTGAATTCGGACGCTCAGGGTATTTGGGGGATAGCCGATAAGTTTTTTTGTTGAACTCGGACGCCCAGGGTATTTGGGGGATAGCCGATAAGTTTTTTTGTTGAATTCGGACGCTCAGGGTATTTGGGGGATAGCCGATAAGTTTTTTTGTGGAATTCGGACGCCCAGGGTATTTGGGGGATAGCCGATAAGTTTTTTTGTTGAACTCGGACGCCCAGAGTATTTGGGGGATAGCCGATAAGTTTTTTTGTTGATTTTGGACGCCCAGGGTATTTGGGGGATAGCCGATAAGTTTTTTTGTTGAATTCGGACGCCCAGGGTATTTGGGGGATAGCCGATAAGTTTTTTTGTTGAATTCGGACGCTCAGGGTATTTGGGGGATAGCCGATAAGTTTTTTTGTTGAACTCGGACGCCCAGGGTATATGGGGGATAGCCGATAAGTTTTTTTGTTGAATTCGGACGCTCAGGGTATTTGGGGGATAGCCGATAAGTTTTTTTGTGGAATTCGGACGCCCAGGGTATTTGGGGGATAGCCGATAAGTTTTTTTGTTGAATTCGGACGCTCAGGGTATTTGGGGGATAGCCGATAAGTTTTTTTGTGGAATTCGGACGCCCAGGGTATTTGGGGGATAGCCGATAAGTTTTTTTGTTGAATTCGGACGCCCAGGGTATTTGGGGGATAGCCGATAAGTTTTTTTGTTGATTTTGGACGCCCAGGGTATTTGAGGGATAGCCGATAAGTTTTTTTGTTGATTTTGGACGCCCAGGGTATTTGGGGGATAGCCGATAAGTTTTTTTGTTGAATTCGGACGCCCAGAGTATTTGGGAGATAGCCGATAAGTTTTTTTGTTGATTTTGGACGCCCAGGGTATTTGGGGGATAGCCGATAAGTTTTTTTGTTGAACTCAGACGCCCAGGGTATTTGGGGGATAGCCGATAAGTTTTTTTGTTGAATTCGGACGCTCAGGGTATTTGGGGGATAGCCGATAAGTTTTTTTGTGGAATTCGGACGCCCAGGGTATTTGGGGGATAGCCGATAAGTTTTTTTGTTGAACTCGGACGCCCAGAGTATTTGGGGGATAGCCGATAAGTTTTTTTGTTGATTTTGGACGCCCAGGGTATTTGAGGGATAGCCGATAAGTTTTTTTGTTGATTTTGGACGCCCAGGGTATTTGGGGGATAGCCGATAAGTTTTTTTGTTGAATTCGGACGCCCAGAGTATTTGGGAGATAGCCGATAAGTTTTTTTGTTGATTTTGGACGCCCAGGGTATTTGGGGGATAGCCGATAAGTTTTTTTGTTGAACTCAGACGCCCAGGGTATTTGGGGGATAGCCGATAAGTTTTTTTGTTGAATTCGGACGCCCAGAGTATTTGGGGGATAGCCGATAAGTTTTTTTGTTGATTTTGGACGCCCAGGGTATTTGGGGGATAGCCGATAAGTTTTTTTGTTGAATTCGGACGCCCAGGGTATTTGGGGGATAGCCGATAAGTTTTTTTGTTGAATTCGGACGCTCAGGGTATTTGGGGGATAGCCGATAAGTTTTTTTGTTGAACTCGGACGCCCAGGGTATTTGGGGGATAGCCGATAAGTTTTTTTGTTGAATTCGGACGCTCAGGGTATTTGGGGGATAGCCGATAAGTTTTTTTGTGGAATTCGGACGCCCAGGGTATTTGGGGGATAGCCGATAAGTTTTTTTGTTGAACTCGGACGCCCAGAGTATTTGGGGGATAGCCGATAAGTTTTTTTGTTGATTTTGGACGCCCAGGGTATTTGGGGGATAGCCGATAAGTTTTTTTGTTGAATTCGGACGCCCAGGGTATTTGGGGGATAGCCGATAAGTTTTTTTGTTGAATTCGGACGCTCAGGGTATTTGGGGGATAGCCGATAAGTTTTTTTGTTGAACTCGGACGCTCAGGGTATATGGGGGATAGCCGATAAGTTTTTTTGTTGAATTCGGACGCTCAGGGTATTTGGGGGATAGCCGATAAGTTTTTTTGTGGAATTCGGACGCCCAGGGTATTTGGGGGATAGCCGATAAGTTTTTTTGTTGAATTCGGACGCTCAGGGTATTTGGGGGATAGCCGATAAGTTTTTTTGTGGAATTCGGACGCCCAGGGTATTTGGGGGATAGCCGATAAGTTTTTTTGTTGAATTCGGACGCCCAGGGTATTTGGGGGATAGCCGATAAGTTTTTTTGTTGAATTCGGACGCCCAGGGTATTTGGGGGATAGCGGATAAGTTTTTTTGTTGAACTCGGACGCCCAGAGTATTTGGGGGATAGCCGATAAGTTTTTTTGTTGAACTCGGACGCCCAGAGTATTTGGGGGATAGCCGATAAGTTTTTTTGTTGATTTTGGACGCCCAGGGTATTTGAGGGATAGCCGATAAGTTTTTTTGTTGATTTTGGACGCCCAGGGTATTTGGGGGATAGCCGATAAGTTTTTTTGTTGAATTCGGACGCCCAGAGTATTTGGGAGATAGCCGATAAGTTTTTTTGTTGATTTTGGACGCCCAGGGTATTTGGGGGATAGCCGATAAGTTTTTTTGTTGAACTCAGACGCCCAGGGTATTTGGGGGATAGCCGATAAGTTTTTTTGTTGAATTCGGACGCTCAGGGTATTTGGGGGATAGCCGATAAGTTTTTTTGTGGAATTCGGACGCCCAGGGTATTTGGGGGATAGCCGATAAGTTTTTTTGTTGAATTCGGATGCTCAGGGTATTTGGGGGATAGCCGATAAGTTTTTTTGTGGAATTCGGACGCCCAGGGTATTTGGGGGATAGCCGATAAGTTTTTTTGTTGAATTCGGACGCCCAGGGTATTTGGGGGATAGCCGATAAGTTTTTTTGTTGAATTCGGACGCCCAGGGTATTTGGGGGATAGCCGATAAGTTTTTTTGTTGAACTCGGACGCCCAGAGTATTTGGGGGATAGCCGATAAGTTTTTTTGTTGATTTTGGACGCCCAGGGTATTTGGGGGATAGCCGATAAGTTTTTTTGTTGAATTCGGACGCCCAGGGTATTTGGGGGATAGCCGATAAGTTTTTTTGTTGAATTCGGACGCTCAGGGTATTTGGGGGATAGCCGATAAGTTTTTTTGTTGAACTCGGACGCCCAGGGTATTTGGGGGATAGCCGATAAGTTTTTTTGTTGAATTCGGACGCTCAGGGTATTTGGGGGATAGCCGATAAGTTTTTTTGTTGAATTCGGACGCCCAGGGTATTTGGGGGATAGCCGATAAGTTTTTTTGTTGAACTCGGACGCCCAGAGTATTTGGGGGATAGCCGATAAGTTTTTTTGTTGATTTTGGACGCCCAGGGTATTTGGGGGATAGCCGATAAGTTTTTTTGTTGAATTCGGACGCCCAGGGTATTTGGGGGATAGCCGATAAGTTTTTTTGTTGAATTCGGACGCTCAGGGTATTTGGGGGATAGCCGATAAGTTTTTTTGTTGAACTCGGACGCCCAGGGTATTTGGGGGATAGCCGATAAGTTTTTTTGTTGAATTCGGACGCTCAGGGTATTTGGGGGATAGCCGATAAGTTTTTTTGTTGAATTCGGACGCCCAGGGTATTTGGAGGATAGCCAATAAGTTTTCTTGTTGATTTTGGACGCCCAGGGTATTTGGGGGATAGCCGATAAGTTTTTTTGTTGAACTTGCATCTAAAATACCTTCCAAAAAATTTTTTTGGGGGGGGGGGGCGATCGCCCCCGCCGCCCCCCCTTGGATCCGCCACTGACGTCTGTAAGCGCAAGCACGAGTACTGGTCGAAACGGGGTGTGTACTCTCCTCCCCTTAATTGGTTCTTCGGTCACTTTGGAAAAGTATTCACCTCTGGAGTGTCTCCATCCTACGTCATGGCCGACGTCCACGAGTCCTGCAGGAGTCAAGACTTCGTGGGCATGTACATGTTCAACAAGCCGGTGCTTCTCGTCCGAAGCCCGGAGTTGATCAGAATTTTACTCGTGAAGGACTTCGAGGTGTTTTCGGAACGGAACTACGCCTCGGAGTTGAGGAGGGACGTCGTCGGCAGGGTCAACATGTTTTCTATCAGGAACCCACCCTGGAGGTACCTGAGAACAAAGCTGTCTTCGGCGTTCAGCATAGCGAAGCAGAAAAAACTGTTTGGACCGATGCTGGAGTGCGCGGAAGTCATGAGGAAGTTTTTGGAGACGAGGTTCTCGGACCAGGATGAAGTTTCGATCGAGGCCAAAGATGTCACCACCAGGTATACGACGGATGTCATAGCATCGCTGTCTTTTGGGATTAGAACTGATTCTTTCTCGGAATCCACACCGGAGTTTTA
>JASATB010000029.1:0-17757 GCA_038277355.1 Encarsia formosa | reverse complement strand
AGAAAACGGGTGCGATCGAGGAGACTGCAGACGCAACGTGCCCGCTAAAGGAAAATTGAATTCAATTTATATTAAGCGTGTAAATCTTACGTATAATGATGAGACTCCCACGATTTTACTAATAAATCCTCTTAATGGTAATAAAATTGACTTCATTTTGGACTCAGGTGCGGGCCCGAATTTAATTAAATTGGATAATGTTCCAAAAAATATCAAAATTGATACTAATATTATTTTAGAATTGCGTGGGATCTCAAATGTAAGTATTTATACGCTTGGAAAAGTACAAATTCAATTTTCAAACTTTTTTATTGAATTTCATTTAATTGAAAATTCTTTTCCAATTAAGGAAGGAGGACTTCTTGGGGCAGAATTTTTTAGAAGATTTAACGTAAATATTGATTTTAAAAATAAGAGAATCGTTTCAGATCTTTTCAATATACCTTTTATACGAACGAAAGAAATATTAATTGCAAACTCTTCCATGGATAGCATATCTCGAAATAAAAAAACCTATGCGGATATTGTAAAAGATAAAGTTACACCTAATAAAATTGTTAAAAGAAATGAAAAAAGGAGAAAGAATAAGTCGAATTTTAAGTTTAATTTTAAAGATTCTAAGAGGACATTGAATTTCAATGCATTTTACGCGCCATTTAAGAGTGCAAATTTAAAAACCATATCATGTGATAAACTTGCCTTTAAAAATTGTTTAAATACAAACTCCGTACCACTTGCATTTTTTAATCAAGATACTATTTCGAGTACGGATTTTGTCTCAAATGAAAATGAAAATTCAAATTTATGCTCCATATCAAATTTAAATGCAATTTCTAGTACGACGTCGGAGATAAAAAATGATGAAACTGTAGTTTCGAGTAGAGAGGAAAAATTTAAAAACGTAAAAATGAATGATAAATCTTCAAGTTCTAAATTTGTCAATTTAAAAAATGATCTCAATATGGAAAAAACCATTTTATCTAGAACTGTCTGCGCAGACGATTCTGAATTAGATTTTGGGAAATCAGCTGAAACTAAACATCATAAAAACCCTTTTTCTTCTTTGGATTCTAGTTGTCATAAAATAAATAGAGATCATAAAGAAAGATTGTTAAAAAATAATAAAGAAAGCGCTAGCGTTATAAATAAAGAAAATATAAATTCAAGTTCAAGTTCTTATTCAACTATAGATCTCATAAGTTCTATAGAAAATATAAATGGGGAGCAAAATAAAAAGGTTAGAAATTCGATAAAAAATTCTAAAATGAATGAAAATTTTGATAATGATACTTTGAGTTTAATAAAAAATTATAAGGAATCAGGATCTGAAATAAGGCCTGATCCAAGTTCTATTTCTAAAAGCAAGTTAAAAAACAATCATTTTGAAAATAAAAATTTTGAGATATCTACTGATGCATTGAAAGTTGATGATTTTTGCGAATCTGAAATTATTAATAATAATACGAAATTTAGTAAAGATATGAAAGACGAAAATATTGTTGAAATAAACTTTTTGCAAAACAAAGTTATTAAAAAAAGCAATGAACTACAGGATAAAATTGAGGATAAAAACTGTGACCAAATCGATGTGAAAAACGTGTGTGAAACGAAACTGTCGTCAAAAAATAAAGGTTGGGAAAAAAACAGACAAATAAACCGTGGGCATGACACGATCAATAAAAAAAACGAGTGGCAGCTAAAGAAGGGTGCCTGTTTTGACAAAGGGGGAAGCTTGGTAATAAAAGAATTCGAGGACGATGAATTTCTTGAATTAATAAAGAAAGTGGTGCAGCTCATAAAAAGTAACGAGCGAAATAAAAAACTGTTAGGGGAAAAAATATTTGAGGTAAAATTAGGTATAATAAAAAGCCCATTACTAAAAAATTTCGCGGAGAAATGGGATTCCCTTACTTTTAATATAATTAACTTAATTGACAGTCAAGCATCAAACGACCATCCGATAATAAAAGATATGCTTGCGTTGTTAGCTGAAATAAAAAGCGTACTGAAGGGGAAGAGTATAATTAACAATCTGTCTATAAAGCAGGTTTTAAAATGTGAAGTGAATGATTTGAGATTGAATAAAATTAAAACATTATTGAATTTGAAACACTTATCTCCAGAGGAAAATACTGCAGTGCTGGAATTAGTTGAAGAATTTCAGGATATTTTTTATCTTAAGGGAGATAAACTTTCAGCTACACCTGTGTTGGAATTAATGATACCTACTATTGATGATATTCCAATATCATCTAAACAATACCGATTACCGCCAACACACAGAGAAGAAATTAACCGGCAGGTAGAGGAATTATTGGAAGACGGGATTATTGAACATTCAACTTCGCCCTGGTGTAGTCCCTGTTTTTTAGTTCCTAAACCGGAAAATATGCTAGGTCAAAAGCAATATCGTATGGTGATTGATTACAGGGCTCTTAATTTTAAAACTTTATCAGATTCCTATCCTCTTAGAAATATTACTGAGATTCTGGACCAATTGGAAGGTTCTAAATGTTTTTCTGTCTTTGATTTGAAGTCATCATACCACCAAATCAAAATAAATGAGAAGCACCGGTATAAAACAGCTTTTGCTACAACTAAGGGATTATTCCATTTTACTAGAGCTAGTTTTGGACTAAAAACAATGCCAGCAACATTTTCTAGGGCCTTAGCCATCGCCTTGGCAGGATTAATTGATTCAGTATTATTTTGTTATATTGATGATATTATAGTTTATTCAAAAAATTTCAAAGAACATATAGTAAGATTAAGATTACTTTTTGAAAGATTGCGTACTGCAGTATTTAAATTACAACCAGAAAAGTGTGATTTCTTAAAAAAAGAAGTGACTTACTTAGGACACGTTATAACTGCGGAAGGACTTAAGCCAAATCCCAAAACGTTAATTGCTGTTAAAAATTTCAAGACTCCCACTACTCCAAAACACATTAAAATGTTTTTAGGACTAGCTGGTTTTTACCGAAGATTTATTAAAGATTTTTCAAAAACTGCAAAACCTTTAACAAGTTTATTGCAAAAAGATGTAGAATTTAAATGGGATAATGAAACTCAAGAAGCTTTTGAGTGTTTAAAAAATTCACTTTGTGAAGAACCTCTTTTGATTTATCCTGATTTTTCAAAAGAATTTAATTTAACAACAGATGCGAGTGGGTATGCAATTGGTGCCATTTTAAGCCAGGGACCCATCTCTGAGGATAAACCAGTGGCTTATTATTCGCGAGTAATGACACCGGTACAAAGAAGATACGACACTTTTAATAAAGAAGGTTTAGCACTTGTTTACTCCATCAAACACTTTCGCCCTTATCTTTTACACAAAAAATTTAATTTAATTACTGATCATAAAGCATTAGTTTGGATGCAAACACATAAAGAAGCGAACTCTCGAATAACGAGATGGCGAATAGAACTTGCTGAATATGATTTTACAATTATTTATAAACCGGGAATAAATAATCCAGCGGACGCCTTATCTAGATGTCCTGTAGAAGGTGCCGATAATGAAAAAATTTTAGATGAGGACGATGACTTTTATTTCGTTGAACCAGCAAAGCCGTGCGAGCAGGTAAACAAGGAAGGAAGCGATCAATACCTGCCCACCGCAACAGGTAGGCCGGACGCCAAGCATGTATATGTTATGACGAGAGCTCAGGCGCGCGAGCAGCCGACTGAGTGCGCGAGTGGACACGAGCGGCAGGCTCGGTGTGCGAGTGGACGCGAGCAGCAGGAGCTTACTAAGTGCGTGCCTGAACGCGTGCGGGAAGAGCCAATCCAAATTTCTACGCTGCCAGCGAAAAAACGAGGTAGACCACCGAAACAGAAAAATATCATGGAGACGCAGCAAGAAGACGTTGTTGAAAAGAAAAACAATGACAATGATATTAATTTTTCAATTAACAAATCAATTGATAATTATAGTCCTGAGGCTTTTAATGATGATTTTACTTTAAACGAATTATTTAATGAAAAACATACAGAATCGACGGATTATTTAGTTGAGGATCAAACACTTAATGCTTTAATTAATTGCAGAGAAAAGTTATTCATGCGTAAAGACAATTATTTATATTTTATCGATTCCTTAGGAAAACCTTGTGATGAAGGAGCCAAGCAACTAGAAGAAATTAATAAACTACCACATTTCAAAAATATTGAAGTATGCGAACCACTGGTAGTTAAAGTTGGTGTTAGGTTTCATGTTGCACTTCCTATAAGAGGAGAAACTCCATTAAGCTTAATTTTTATTGATAAAAACTTAGATATTTTATTTTCTAAATTAAAAGACAAGCTTTTAGAATTTCAAATTAATTCAATTAGTATGGCTAAATCAGAATATATTGAAAATCTTGAATGGACTCAAATAGCTAAAAAATTACAAACTTACTTTAATAATTTTTCAACAAAATTAATTATTTGTTTGAATTTAATAAATTATCCAGCTTTGGAAGATCGACAGGATATAATTCGAGAATGTCATGAATCTGCTGTTGGGGGTCATCGAGGTACAGTAAAAACGCTGAAAAGAATCAAGCAACGATTCTATTGGGAAAATTTGAAAGAAGAAATCCAGAGTTTTATCAGAAATTGTTTGGAATGCCAATTGAAAAAATTAGTAAGAGTCCGTACTCGTCAACCCATGCGTATTTCAGATACACCAAATTGTCTTGAAAAATGGGCCATGGATATAGTGGGTCCTCTTCCTATAACTAACTCAGGAAATGAATATATTATTACTTTTCAAGATTTATTTTCAAAATTTGCGGTAGCTGAACCGTTACAAACAGCAACCGCTGTAGATGTAGCAAATGCACTCATTAAGAAGGTAATATGCGTGTTTGGTAGCCCAAGAATAATATTGACGGATCAGGGCAGAAATTTTTTGTCAAGCTTAATGAAAAGAGTTGCTAAACGTTTTAGAATTAAACAGATAAAAACAACAGCATTTCACCCAGAATCAAATGGCTCGCTTGAACGCTCACATTGGAGTTTAATTCAATTTTTGAAGTTTTTTACACACAAAAATAATAAAAATTGGGATGATTATGTCGATCTGGCAATTTTAAATTTTAATACATCAGTTAGTGAATCAACTTTGCATACTCCGTTTGAACTAGTGTTTGGAAAATTAGCACGTCTACCAACTAACCATGCAATCGTAGAAGAAGATTGTGCACCAACATATCAAGGCTATATGCAAAATTTAATTTCGAGACTCAATGAAATACAAAAAATTGCTCGTGAAAATTTAGTTAAATCAAAATTAAGATCGAAAAAATATTATGATAAAAAAACAAATGAAAAATCTTTTAAAATCGGATCATATGTATTCTTAGCAAGCGGACCTAAACCTAAAAAATTCGGAAATCGTTGGTCGGGTCCTCACCTTGTATTAGAAGTACTAAATAATGAAAATGTTAAAATACAAATATCTGAGAAAGAGAGTAAAGTTGTGCATGCAAATAGACTTAGAAAATCTTATATTGAAGTAGAATAAAAAAAAAAATCAACCATATAATTTTGCATGAAGCATACCTATAATTAAAAAATATTCTAATCTATTAAACTTTTTTTCTCTCCTTCTGGTCATATAATACACATATTTTTTTGATTGGATAGTAGTATAAATTTTAAACAAAACATTATTAGATTAAAATTCATCAGAACAACTTAAGTAGTGTAGTTAATTCACCTGCATGTGAATGACGTACATTAGTACTAAACCCAAATTAATATGTATTGATGTTGCAGATGAATAAATGGAAGAGCCACAACTTACTACTTCTACTACTCTTAATTATTATTAAGAAAAGTCATGGTCTGATTGGATATGATTGCTCGCAGAGAATTACTAATTTGACTACTTTCTCATTGTTGCAAGTAGCTGAGTGTGATTTGGAAGAGCCAAAGATTAAAACAAGCAAGGTTCACATTCGACTGTTACAAATAAATGAATTTGAGTCTATACATGTTAAATTTTGCAAAATTCGAATCTTTCGCGACGTAGAAAAATGTGGATGGTTGTCGCACAGATTATCTAAACACAGAGGAATGATTAGCTACTTGATCGATATTTCTCGTGACCAGTGTGAACAAATGCACTTGCATAGACAATTTAAATACCGTGATGAGATAATTCAAAATTTGAAAGCAAATAATACGGTAGAGTATCCAATGACATTTGTGGGTACAATTGATGAAGATGGTGACTGTAAAAACCCAGGAAAATGGTCAGATAATTATGGAACCTTTGAAGACGTAATTGTGAGAGGATTTTTGACTATCTCGCTCCTCGATTATACGGCAACTGTTAATTTGAACACAAATGAGGTGATTCTAAATTCAGGAGTACGTTGTAAAATAACTGATACTGAATGCCAAGATCCGGAAGCAGGATCTGCATTTTGGAACACCTTACCAAGGGGGTCATGCGAAGAACACAAATACATTCAATTATACAATGGGGGTGTAAATAAAATACTGGACGAGGCTAATGAAAAACATCCAACATATGTCATTGAGTCCAATGATATTACTTTTGCATTTACTAGCTTGGGAACTACTATAGAATGTTCGCACCGATTATTTCGAACAGAAGATCCAAAATTATTCATTCTCGAGGGGGAGGACGCCGATGATTTTCACTCAGTAAAAACAGCTTCGGTTAGAAATCTTGACGAGTTTACATATTTTAATTCTAAATTTGTTTTTATGGAAAAGCATATTAAAGGACAAATAAAACGTTTGTATCGAGATTTGCTGCTACATAAATGCGAACTAGAAAGAAGAGTAATTCAAAACGCACTAAGCATAGCAGTGTCAGCACCTGACATGTTTGCTTTTACTATTACAAAGAAATTCGGATATTACGCCCTTACCTCGGGTGAAGTGACCCATCTTTGTAAATGTACACAAGTTGAAGTTTCTAGGCGTAATGCTAGTAAGTGCTATCAAGAATTACCGGTAGAAAAAGATGGTAAGAATCTTTTTTTGACTCCGAGGACTCATATTTTAAAACAATTCGGTACGGAAATAGCTTGTAATGCACTGGTTCCACCAATGTTTTTATTGGGAGATTCATGGTACGCTGTTTTACCCAATTATATTTCTAGTATCAAAGAACCAACGATTCTTAAACCAACCACCAAACGCACTTGGAATTACACTGATCCGGTTGATCTAGCAAAAAGTGGTATTTACACTTATTCAGATGTTCAAGCGTTAAGGCACCAAATTTTATTTTCTGTTGACAGACAGGCAGTGCTTAATAATGTAGCACTTGGGGTTACGGGGAGAAAAATTTCAAGTGAAGGTCTTTCTTTCGCGGGATTACTAGATGAAAATGCCCTAAATAAACTAGCAGATAGTACTTTGACTCGAATGTGGGGCCGATTTTTAACTTTTGGTTCTGCTAGTGCAGGAATAATTGCCTTATTTATAATTGCAAGATTTATTAAATTGATAATTGATACGATGGTCCATGGATTTATACTTTATTCTATTTTTGGGTTCTCATTGCACCTCATAGGCGCCATTTGGAATTCAGTAACTCAACTTTTGATTCATTTGAGCAATGATTGGGACAAGGAGGAAGAAGCCGTTAAAAAAACGCAAGACAACTTGGGGGAATCTAATAAACCGAATGCACCTACAGCTGTAAATGTAGAGCGAGAAACTGTAACTTACTATCCCACTAATGCTAAATATTATGCTGAACCAATAGAAATAAATAGAGATGTTCCAGTAAATATAACTGCAAATCAAATGTATCCGGATTTAAATCGTACGATTGAACCTATTCCGAAACGTAGAAGACCAGATGAAGGCGATGACGTCTAAGCTTTTAATAATAAGTTTTATCCTCTTAATTTTATTTAGTTAAATTACCCAAATCAATTAAGTTAATAAAATGACTTTCAAGTTGTCTTTACTTAAAGATACATATATGCTTCATTAAATCATTATATAAGTGATTTCATTTATGCAGGGTTTTATGTCAATAATCATGTTAAATAAGAGAGGCAATATTTTTAGTTATGCTAAAATTTTAGCTTATGCACATAAAAATATTATGATTTGATTACTTTTACAGATGGAACAAGCAAAGAATACTTCTCAAAATTTTTCGTTAGGAACTGGGCCTAACTTGAAATCATCAAAAAGCGTATGGAGAGACGTGATTAGAACCTATGAAAGAGTTCATTATGCTGGAACATGTAAAATATTTTGCAGGAGTTGCTATAAGTATGCATTAACATATCCGGAAAGAATAGTTCTTTCTATGATTGTTTTAAGAGTAATGTCGGATTTCATAAATTCTCATTCTGCATTTTATTGCTCAAATTGCAAAAAAATAATAAGTTTCAAGCAGTGCAAAATTGACCAAAAAATAAAAAATACGGGTGAATATTCTCTAAAAACCAAAGGTAGGATGATTGAAGTACTATCCAAAGGTTTAGAGCACTATGCCCTATCTTTTCCACATGACATGACTGTTAATACAATTGAAGGACATAATAGATTGCAATGTGAATATGCAGTGCGAACAGTGGGTCTAACAGCACCTGGATTTTCGGGGGTGATACGAGAGAATGGTACCAGACCGGATACTCAAGGGCAAGCTTCAATTCTAGAAACTGCCAATCAAAATGTGAAACAGCCTTGTGTAGATCAAACAGTTGCAACGGGAATTGCAACTAACGTCTCATTTTCAAATAGTAAAACTATTATTCCTCATATACATGTAAATTATGCGCAATCACATAATTATGTAAATCAAAGCCCTTTCGTAACGGAAAATTCATGGAGTTATGTGGATACCAATAAGGGACCACAGTTGTGTTTTACACCCCGAAATTATACCTTATTTGACAATTCTCATAATCCAAAACGACCAACATTTTCAATGGATTTTGATAAAAGAAAACAGGCAGTGACATTAACTAATAATAATAGTAGCCTTAATTCGGCAATAGACAGCAAAAACGCGAATGTAGTGCAAAAAGAAGTCGTTACTGAACCTGAGTCTTCGTTAAACCATCCATATTTTAAGACTCTGTTGGTAAAAAAACCAGATATAGTAAACCTAACCACAGCTTTAGATGCACCACGCGTAGCTTCTTATGAAATCAAAAAACACCCCTTAATTCCAAAAATGCTTAATCCTTATGCTGGAAAATCATCTTCATCGAATAATAAAGTTCCTTTGGATTTGTCCGTTAAACTCGAACAAGTAATTCAACAGAAGTTGCCTGAGTCAGATGAAAAATTTGAAAAACCTAAAAACAATAAATCTAAACCGCGTTCAAAGAATTAAAAAATAAAATAATCCTTAATATAGAAACTAAATAAAAGTAGTAGAAAAATAAAAAATACTATAATTAAATGTATACTAGAATAATTTAGTAAAGGTTAAAATCGAATAAACTTTTTTTTAGAGAACGATAAAGCACTTTCTTTACTGTTGATTATTTGCTTACAGATAAGGATGAATCTCTTATTGATTATTTTATTACTTGGCAAAGCCGCCTCGGAACAAAATTGTATCAACATTACTAAATTGGATTCCAATTTGGGCATGCTGTTCGACTACAAAGAAGATTTACGTATTGCAACGGATACGTATACTATTACTACAATAATTAATTTAGATCCATTCTCAAAAGTATTTGATCACTTGTTAGTTGAATCAAGTAAAATCGTAGATTCAAAAGCATTTAACAGAACGAAAGACTCTGTAACCTTATTACAATTTTCAAATTATTACAAAAAAAAGAATCTAATTCGCAGTCTTCAAAATAAATATAAAGATTTAATTGAACCCTATAATTTTATGACAAAAGATCAAGAAGATTTTGCTAAGGAAATTATTAATACTTTTAATTTATTTAAGAAAGAACATATTAATTTAAGCATGGAAAATAGCCAAAAGAATATTTTTATCATAAATGAGATCTCCAAAACGATGATAAGAATAAATGATACTTACGAGAGATTGATTGAATATGTTAAATCACTGAATCAAGAACGCAATAATACTATAGAAGATATTAAGTTTTTAGATCTAGCAGTGAAGCAAATGATTTTACTAGGTGAAGATTATATTAATGCATTAAACTCGTTAAATAATATTCTGGAAAATAAAAGGTTTTCCTTTTATAGATATTTTACGGAAGCATTTGAACGAATCGAATCTAAAACTAATAAAATAGTTTCAGTTAGATTAGAGGCATTAAATTCGGACACATTATCAAAGTTAACTGAGTTAAAGATTTATAAATTATCAAACAATTTGATTTTAAGAATAAAAATACCATTAATCGAAAAAACAGCTTTCCGCGTATATGAAATTGTTCAAACACCTTTATTTACAAAGAAAAACAATTCTATTTTTAAAATACATACAGATAATAAGTTTATGGCAGTAGATGAAGTCACGAAAAATTATATTTTTCTGTCGATATTCGACCGACTTAATAGTAAAATTATTAATAATACACGTCTGTATATGGGTAATAATCCGATCTCAAATCAATCAAGTTGTGAAGCTAATATGTTTTTTTATGAAGAAAATCATAAATGTTCTGTTAAAACCGAATTGAGTAAAAATAATTATTTCATTCACCAAACAACATACTCGAATGAATGGTTTTTCTCAACGGCAGCTAATCAATATGTGCGTGCGTTATGTAATAAATGTGAACAGTCATTCACCCTAAAGGGGATGTACATTTTTAGAGTACCAAAAACCTGCAAGATTACGACTAACAACAGCATATACAGAAATAGTTTTAATCATTATAAACAGAAATATATTTTCGCGAGTGCAAATTTTTATAGTCTAAAAGATCACATAAATAACGATACTCAGGAATCTAATACACAAGTAATAATTGAAATAAATAATAAACATGAACATTTATTATTTATAACAATCACCTTAATAATAGTTGTCCTAATCTTACTAGGAGCATTGATTGATCCATATGCTTGGTACAAAAGACGATCACAGAGCAAAAATATTAAAGAAGAAAATATTTATGTCGAAATGACGAATTTAGATCCTAATCTTAGATGCTCTTTCAAAGGCCCGGGTTATGATATACCAAAAAGTTTTGTTGAGTTGAATAGAATCAGTTTACCACCACCGACACCGCCTAAAAATGGAGCAATTAAAAAAGAATTAACAACTACCGTGGATCTTGACACTAATTAATACCCAGCGTAATTCGAAAAATATTTTCTAATTATTTAAAATCATTACAATAACAGAATTTTATCTTTTTTTTATAAAAATAATAATATTAATAATAATAAAATTTATAATTTAAATAAAAAAAAACTAAACTAAAAGAATTAAACAATTAATTAAATAACGGTAATATTATAACTAAAAGTAAACGTAACACTAATTTTTGTTAATTTTAAAATTTTTTAAATTTAAAAAAAAAAAATTTTTTTTCTTTTAAGCAATTTTATTCACTTTAGATTTAATATTTTTGTTTTTCAGGATTGAAGTACGGGTTAAAAATGTTAGTACCACTTAAAATTATGGGAATGAATTCGACGCAAGCGGAAATTGAATTACTAGATGCGCTGAGACATTATAATATGATAAAATTCAATATGGTTTTAGATAATTGCTGCTGTTTAAGAGGGTTGGACTTAGAGTTAGTCTGGAGGAAGGCTATTGAAGTAAATAACTCATTAGCAGTGATTAAATTAATTTCGATCATTCAGAAAATGTTAGATTGTGATTCAGTAGCTGACGTTGTTGTTGCTACAATTGAATTGAACTCTGAAGAGTATTTAAGAGAATTATTATTAATTGACATTAATATTAATCTAATTGACTCACATGGTACAACGCCATTACAAGCTGCGATTGAATCAGGTAATCTAATTCTATTTGATATATTATTAAATTGTGGTGCAGATATTGAGTTCCGAAATAGTGACGGAGAAACACCGTTGATGACAGCCATTCGTTACAGTGCATGGAGAAATTTCATCGTTTTACTTGAATTAGGTGCGGATATTCATGTAAAGAATGAAAGAGGTGAAAACTGTATATTTCTTGCGATTTTTGCAAAAGTAGAAATACTCGAAAAATTAATAACATTAGGATGCGATGTCAACTACGTAAGCAATAGATGTGAAACACCATTGCTTTTTGCATGTAAGCAGATAGATAAGCCACATCATGCAATTCTTTTATTGGAAGAAGGTGCGGACGTGCAGTTTGCAGACAAGAGTGGAAACACTCCACTACATAAAGCTGCTAAAGGCAGGCACGAGGGTCTGATTGAAGCCCTAATAGTAGCAGGTGCAGAAATAGATAAGGTGAATTGCGAGGATGAAACACCATTAATAGTAGCGGCAAAAGCTGGAAAACGAAGTATAGTAGAAATGTTGATTAGATTTAATGCGAATATAAACTATATCGATAAATACAAAAGAAATGCGTTATTATATTCATATGAATCATCGTTTGCTGGAGCAACCAAAGTTTTATTAAAAAATGGAGCTGATTTATTTTATTGGCCGTACGAGGATCCATTTTTGCACACTGAGAAAATTCATTTTTCACAAAATTATAAAATTGGCAAATTTTTGTGTCATCCAGATAACAGGAGTCATTATGATAAAATACATTTACCTAACTTACTATATAATAATTATCATCTTTTTACTATAATGGATGAATTAGAAAAAATGAAAAATGAACATTTTTGGATGGGATTAACTGTTTTCGATGTATATACTAAACCATACATTAAATTAATAAACTTTTTCAGAAAAGAAAATCGTATTAAATCAGCTATTATTAAAAAAATTAAACAGTTTAATCTTCATAAAGACAGGTTACTTTATAAACTAAAAAAAGCAAGAGGCGCGTATGAGCTAAGAGAAAACCAATTAAGTGTAATAAAATTAGGATCGGAAGAAACTTATTTTAAATACTTAGATGAGCAAACCTTAGAAAAAATAGCAATTATGGCAATTACGGATAAAATATTTCCACAATAAATCTTATAAATTAAAAAAAAAAAAAAAAAAAAAAAAAAAACACTCTGATTAGCTTGATATTTTGTTCTTTTGCAAAAAATTTTATTTTATTTATATTAAATAAAAATTATTTTTTATTTTTCTTTTCAGAGATAAAAAGTACTTAAACAAACCAAAATAAATTTAAAAAAAAAAAAAAAAAACTATAAATATAAAATAATAAAAATCATATACACATATACATACAAACTGACATCTAGTCACTTGCATTACTCAAAACAATTACACAACATAAACAAAATGCAAGACTATACTGCTGAAGAATTGGATAGTTTCCACGAAAACACTTTAATAGCAATTCTTGGTGACGTCATTAAAAATAAAGATCACGCAGCTCTCATTCATTGTATAAAATATGGAAATAAAATCAATAGTATAAACTTAGCGGCGCTGTGGCTGGTAGCCACCATGGAAAAAAAACAGATTAGCATTACAAGAAATCTTAATACTAATTCCTAAAACAATAATTACTACAAATTTTAGTGATATGCTAAATATTTCCATTAAATTTCATGATAATCAAAACGCAAAGAATTTGATAAACTTGGGAGTACCTATTGATGGGGTGGATAAAGATGAATATTCACCTCTTCAAAAAAGCATTTTAGTAGATAATTATGAAATGTTTAAATTTTTATTGAAAAAAGGAGTACAAATAAATGCAGTAAATAATAGTTATGGTGACTCAGCACTAATTACAGCAGTAACTCATCATAAATTTTACGCAGCAGATAAATTATTAAAAATAGGTGCGAACCCAAATTTAGTAAATAAAAATAAGGAATCAGCATTAATGATAGCAGCAGCGGGCAGTGAGCTCTTTGAAGAATTATTAAACTATCAAGTTAACTGCAATGCAAGGGACAACGATGGAAACACTGCACTACATTTGGCAACGTTATACAAGGTTACTGGCTTTAAATATGTTCAATTATTACTAAAAAAGGGAGCAAATATTGACGCTAAAAATAATCATGAAGAAGTTGCTTTACACCTAGCAGTGAAAGAAGATAATTATAAGGTAGTAATGGAATTACTGGAAAATAATACATTAATTGATCCTAAAGATAAAAACGGAAACACGCCGCTAATGTTAGCAATAAATTTAGGTCATGAAGAAATGGTCAGAATTCTATTAAAGAATAATGCGTGTGTAAATTGTAAAAATTTAAATAATATGTCACCTTTAAACTTTGCTTATGAACTAGTTGGAACAGAAATAATTACCATGCTATTAAATAAAGGTGCAAATATTGATCATTGGCCCTTTAAACAATCATTTTTGCATAAGGATATTATTCACACAGACATTGCACATGTGATTGGACAACATCTAACGTTGACTAAATGTAATTACTACAGTCTTTTAAAACAGATAAGTAAAAATAATCCATATTTGCATAAAATTATCAAAGAATTAAAGATCATGAAAAGTACAACATTTATTGATGATAAATCATATTTTGATCTTTTAATTGAACCTTGTACAACTATATGTGAATTAATTAATGAACCAAATATTTATGAAAAAGTCTCTAATTTTAAACAATTTCCAATCAGTATGGCACCACTAACATTGAAATATGAATTAGCTGTCCAAAAATTAAAATATTTAAAAAAGGGTAGAGCTCGTAAAGTCCAAAAAACTGAACGAAACAGTAATTCAAGTAATTAATAAAATAGTCATTACAAAGTGATATTGTTTTATTTAATGAGCACGCAGGCGCTCATAAATATTATTTAACTTATATATTATAAATAATATTATGAATTTTATAAATATAACAATTAAGTAATCTATCAAATAGAAAAAAAATTACAATGCATAAGGAAGAAAAAAAAAACAGAAGGAGAAGAAAGAAGAGAAAGAAGAGAACGCAACTGCAACTACAGTCAGACGTCCAAGGGCGCGCCCCGCAATTAAGATACCATCGACACCAGCATCATCGGTCGTCAACGCTAGCTATTTCGGCAGATTTACGATCACCTGGCACGCTTAAAATTTTCTTTAGCAGGACTTCACGAGTTGAACCTTAAATTTACTACTTTGTTTTTCATAGACCATCCCTTTTTAAAAAAAAAAAAAAAAAAAAAAAAAAAAAAAAAAAAAAAAAAAAAAAAGGGAAAAAGAGGGGAAAGGTGAAAACTCAAAATGAAAAGCTACAAAGTAGGATTAGTTTACTTTAGAGTGTCGTATAGTGTAGTCGAGAAAAAAAAAAGAAGAAGAGGAAAAAATGTATCAGGAAACAGGAAAACCACGAGAAATAGTTAGAGGACTAGTCGCGAAACGAGGTCTGTGTTGTGCGACCTTATATATGAAAGTTGACGGTACAGCGAGGTTATGCGAGGAACCTCGTTTTCGGAATAAGTACTATTGTGAAGATCATTATAAGTATAAAATAGAAAAGGTGGAAAGGTACCACTACGTGAAACGATGGACTGGATTTCGGTTCAAACACAAAGAAGAAGAAAAATACAAACCATATGAAGAAGTGAAAAAGGCATTCAACGATGTAAATGAGGCCTTGGCGTGCTGGTTTGAGGTGAAGGAAAGACTAAAATTTCCTGAAAAATGGAATCTTGTTTGTGATTTTGGACATCGCCAAATCATAGAAACTCATCGTACAACGGCAGCAAAGATCTTGGATTGGAAAAAAGGGTATCCACAGATTTCGGAGGAATATCTACTAAAAAAATTAGAAGAACAAATAGATAAGGAAAAGTATAAAAATAGTGGATATGGGCTGCCAGAAGTATTCTTCACTGGTGGTGACTACGACCACGGTAACGAGTGGGACAAGGAGAATAACTACGGATGGCCGGAAGCGGAGGAAGTATCTTCTGAGGAGGTAAAAAGTGAAAAATTGAACAGTGTGTGGTTAAAAAGAGGTGTTGTGGTGTGTTGTGCGTTGAAGGTGATGGTATGTTGTTATATGTATTATTACTTATAGTCTGTTCTTTTATTTTCGAAAAATCACGCAAATTTTTCTTCTCTCGCTTCTTCCTTAAAATTTTTTTTTTTTTTTAGTAGGATTAAAAACCGTAAATACAGGATAATACAAAAAATTTAATTAAATTAAAGTTCTAATCATATCTTAATGTATTGAAATTTTGAATATAATTGTTAAAGTCTTTGTGTGAATTTTTGAAATCTTATTGGATGTTAAATGTATTTTTTCATGTATGACATAAACAAAAAAAAAATAAAAGTAAAATAAGCAGTCTAAAAAAAAAAAAAAAAAACACAAAAAAAAAACAAAAAAAAAACAAAACAAAAAGAACAATAAACAAAATATTATTCACAGATTATTGTGCTTGAATATGATTATCTATTTGTCTCTTCTAAAGTAAAAAAAAAGAAATAAAAAAGGAAAAAAAAAAAAAAAAGGGGTTGATTAATTAAATATCATTAGTGTTTGTACATTTTATCTCGTTTTAAAAAATATATAAAAAAAGAAAATATAAAAAAAAAGCAAAAAGAAATGTTGTACCTTTAGATATTGTTGTCTATTGTCGCCTAAAATTACTCATAAATTTTTGATATATGAATGTATTAATTATATAATTGTCTCTTAGAAAATAAATTCATTCCTTATATCAGTAGTGTTTGTGAAATATTAGAAAAAAAAAAAAAAAAGAAACGGCGTAATGAATTAATTAATCAATTTTCAAAATCTAAATGTCTTACTTGAAATTTTTCAAAGTCCTATTCGAGAAAAAACAAAACAAAACAAAACAAAAAAAGAGTGTCGTAGCCTTAAAAATTGTTGTTTAAATTTATTCATAAAATTATGGTATATAAATGTATTGATATCTAATTGTCTGTTTTTGTAAAGAAGGAAAAAAAATGCTTAAATTATAATTAGCCGTGCAAATTATGAATAATTTATTTTTAAGAAAATGTTTTTTTTTTTTGCTTAATAAGTTAATTATATATTTCAAAATTCAATATTCTTAGTAATGATAATCAAAGAATAGAGATAAATCTAAAATTAGTTGGAAAATTTTTTATTTGCCGTAATAGTTTTTTTTTAGTAGTAAAATTGGTATACTAAATAAACCCATGATTAATATGAAAGTTATATCTTCAATTAAGGGGGAAAGGGGTACTGTGTACCACTTCCATACATATAAATGAGTATTTGCAGATTCAAGTTTCTTTTTTGAAATTGATTTACTGTTTTAAAATAAGATTCATGGCTTAATATGAAATTTTAATGTTTTTTTTTTTTTTTTTATACATACAAAAAGAAGTAAAAAAAAAAGGAAACACTAAATAAATCTTAAGAAAAATCCTGGTTAGTTAACGGTCAAATAAACGGTATCTTTTAATTAGGGATTATCGATTAGCCCAAATGCTGTCAGCTGGCGTAGCAGTAATGCATAGCGCCTATAGCTGGGGTTCTTGCCGCACCTGCCGCAACAGGCTTACAGCCGGTTCTGTTGGCGTGCTAAGGTGATGTGCTGACCATGACTAACGTGAGTTTTGTGTCAGGAATTTTTATTTATTTTTAATTGTACCCTTGGGAGATGGGACTGGCTCTTTTGGGCTGTGCAAATACCATCTCGCAAGTGGGCCATTGAAAAAATATTGTGTTTGAGGTATTAGAATAACTGAATTTGTTTTACTTGTTTAAATTAATGATTTTCCTTGTGGAATTTGTTTTTGAA
>JASATB010000028.1:0-18363 GCA_038277355.1 Encarsia formosa | reverse complement strand
ATCAGTAAAATTAATTGATAGTGAGCCTCAGTCAAAATGTCAAATTTGCAGGAAAAATGGTCATACAGCGGAGGCTTGTTTTCAAAGATATAAAAGAGAAAATTTTAATTATAATCAATCTACAAATAATCAAAGAAATAATCGCTTTAATAATTTTTCTCGTGAAAATAGAAATTTTAACTTTAACAAAAATAATCAGTCGATCAATAGTTCGTCGCAACTTAATGAACCTAGGAATTTTAGAAATAATCAATATCGTCAGAATCAGCAGGGTTATCAGAACTCAAGTTCGCGTAGAGACGAGTTATACTTAGAAAGACAGCAAAAAACATACCCAAATAATGGGCGTCCCTTAATGTGTGCTTATTGTAAAGGTATTGGTCATACAATTCAGTGGTGTTATAAAAGATCAGCTAATAATAATAGGATACTGCAGGAAAACGCACAACGTCTCCAGAAAACGGGTGCGATCGAGGAGACTGCAGACGCAACGTGCCCGCTAAAGGAAAATTGAATTCAATTTATATTAAGCGTGTAAATCTTACGTATAATGATGAGACTCCCACGATTTTACTAATAAATCCTCTTAATGGTAATAAAATTGACTTCATTTTGGACTCAGGTGCGGGCCCGAATTTAATTAAATTGGATAATGTTCCAAAAAATATCAAAATTGATACTAATATTATTTTAGAATTGCGTGGGATCTCAAATGTAAGTATTTATACGCTTGGAAAAGTACAAATTCAATTTTCAAACTTTTTTATTGAATTTCATTTAATTGAAAATTCTTTTCCAATTAAGGAAGGAGGACTTCTTGGGGCAGAATTTTTTAGAAGATTTAACGTAAATATTGATTTTAAAAATAAGAGAATCGTTTCAGATCTTTTCAATATACCTTTTATACGAACGAAAGAAATATTAATTGCAAACTCTTCCATGGATAGCATATCTCGAAATAAAAAAACCTATGCGGATATTGTAAAAGATAAAGTTACACCTAATAAAATTGTTAAAAGAAATGAAAAAAGGAGAAAGAATAAGTCGAATTTTAAGTTTAATTTAAAGATTCTAAGAGGACATTGAATTTCAATGCATTTTACGCGCCATTTAAGAGTGCAAATTTAAAAACCATATCATGTGATAAACTTGCCTTTAAAAATTGTTTAAATACAAACTCCGTACCACTTGCATTTTTTAATCAAGATACTATTTCGAGTACGGATTTTGTCTCAAATGAAAATGAAAATTCAAATTTATGCTCCATATCAAATTTAAATGCAATTTCTAGTACGACGTCGGAGATAAAAAATGATGAAACTGTAGTTTCGAGTAGAGAGGAAAAATTTAAAAACGTAAAAATGAATGATAAATCTTCAAGTTCTAAATTTGTCAATTTAAAAAATGATCTCAATATGGAAAAAACCATTTTATCTAGAACTGTCTGCGCAGACGATTCTGAATTAGATTTTGGGAAATCAGCTGAAACTAAACATCATAAAAACCCTTTTTCTTCTTTGGATTCTAGTTGTCATAAAATAAATAGAGATCATAAAGAAAGATTGTTAAAAAATAATAAAGAAAGCGCTAGCGTTATAAATAAAGAAAATATAAATTCAAGTTCAAGTTCTTATTCAACTATAGATCTCATAAGTTCTATAGAAAATATAAATGGGGAGCAAAATAAAAAGGTTAGAAATTCGATAAAAAATTCTAAAATGAATGAAAATTTTGATAATGATACTTTGAGTTTAATAAAAAATTATAAGGAATCAGGATCTGAAATAAGGCCTGATCCAAGTTCTATTTCTAAAAGCAAGTTAAAAAACAATCATTTTGAAAATAAAAATTTTGAGATATCTACTGATGCATTGAAAGTTGATGATTTTTGCGAATCTGAAATTATTAATAATAATACGAAATTTAGTAAAGATATGAAAGACGAAAATATTGTTGAAATAAACTTTTTGCAAAACAAAGTTATTAAAAAAAGCAATGAACTACAGGATAAAATTGAGGATAAAAACTGTGACCAAATCGATGTGAAAAACGTGTGTGAAACGAAACTGTCGTCAAAAAATAAAGGTTGGGAAAAAAACAGACAAATAAACCGTGGGCATGACACGATCAATAAAAAAAACGAGTGGCAGCTAAAGAAGGGTGCCTGTTTTGACAAAGGGGGAAGCTTGGTAATAAAAGAATTCGAGGACGATGAATTTCTTGAATTAATAAAGAAAGTGGTGCAGCTCATAAAAAGTAACGAGCGAAATAAAAAACTGTTAGGGGAAAAAATATTTGAGGTAAAATTAGGTATAATAAAAAGCCCATTACTAAAAAATTTCGCGGAGAAATGGGATTCCCTTACTTTTAATATAATTAACTTAATTGACAGTCAAGCATCAAACGACCATCCGATAATAAAAGATATGCTTGCGTTGTTAGCTGAAATAAAAAGCGTACTGAAGGGGAAGAGTATAATTAACAATCTGTCTATAAAGCAGGTTTTAAAATGTGAAGTGAATGATTTGAGATTGAATAAAATTAAAACATTATTGAATTTGAAACACTTATCTCCAGAGGAAAATACTGCAGTGCTGGAATTAGTTGAAGAATTTCAGGATATTTTTTATCTTAAGGGAGATAAACTTTCAGCTACACCTGTGTTGGAATTAATGATACCTACTATTGATGATATTCCAATATCATCTAAACAATACCGATTACCGCCAACACACAGAGAAGAAATTAACCGGCAGGTAGAGGAATTATTGGAAGACGGGATTATTGAACATTCAACTTCGCCCTGGTGTAGTCCCTGTTTTTTAGTTCCTAAACCGGAAAATATGCTAGGTCAAAAGCAATATCGTATGGTGATTGATTACAGGGCTCTTAATTTTAAAACTTTATCAGATTCCTATCCTCTTAGAAATATTACTGAGATTCTGGACCAATTGGAAGGTTCTAAATGTTTTTCTGTCTTTGATTTGAAGTCATCATACCACCAAATCAAAATAAATGAGAAGCACCGGTATAAAACAGCTTTTGCTACAACTAAGGGATTATTCCATTTTACTAGAGCTAGTTTTGGACTAAAAACAATGCCAGCAACATTTTCTAGGGCCTTAGCCATCGCCTTGGCAGGATTAATTGATTCAGTATTATTTTGTTATATTGATGATATTATAGTTTATTCAAAAAATTTCAAAGAACATATAGTAAGATTAAGATTACTTTTTGAAAGATTGCGTACTGCAGTATTTAAATTACAACCAGAAAAGTGTGATTTCTTAAAAAAAGAAGTGACTTACTTAGGACACGTTATAACTGCGGAAGGACTTAAGCCAAATCCCAAAACGTTAATTGCTGTTAAAAATTTCAAGACTCCCACTACTCCAAAACACATTAAAATGTTTTTAGGACTAGCTGGTTTTTACCGAAGATTTATTAAAGATTTTTCAAAAACTGCAAAACCTTTAACAAGTTTATTGCAAAAAGATGTAGAATTTAAATGGGATAATGAAACTCAAGAAGCTTTTGAGTGTTTAAAAAATTCACTTTGTGAAGAACCTCTTTTGATTTATCCTGATTTTTCAAAAGAATTTAATTTAACAACAGATGCGAGTGGGTATGCAATTGGTGCCATTTTAAGCCAGGGACCCATCTCTGAGGATAAACCAGTGGCTTATTATTCGCGAGTAATGACACCGGTACAAAGAAGATACGACACTTTTAATAAAGAAGGTTTAGCACTTGTTTACTCCATCAAACACTTTCGCCCTTATCTTTTACACAAAAAATTTAATTTAATTACTGATCATAAAGCATTAGTTTGGATGCAAACACATAAAGAAGCGAACTCTCGAATAACGAGATGGCGAATAGAACTTGCTGAATATGATTTTACAATTATTTATAAACCGGGAATAAATAATCCAGCGGACGCCTTATCTAGATGTCCTGTAGAAGGTGCCGATAATGAAAAAATTTTAGATGAGGACGATGACTTTTATTTCGTTGAACCAGCAAAGCCGTGCGAGCAGGTAAACAAGGAAGGAAGCGATCAATACCTGCCCACCGCAACAGGTAGGCCGGACGCCAAGCATGTATATGTTATGACGAGAGCTCAGGCGCGCGAGCAGCCGACTGAGTGCGCGAGTGGACACGAGCGGCAGGCTCGGTGTGCGAGTGGACGCGAGCAGCAGGAGCTTACTAAGTGCGTGCCTGAACGCGTGCGGGAAGAGCCAATCCAAATTTCTACGCTGCCAGCGAAAAAACGAGGTAGACCACCGAAACAGAAAAATATCATGGAGACGCAGCAAGAAGACGTTGTTGAAAAGAAAAACAATGACAATGATATTAATTTTTCAATTAACAAATCAATTGATAATTATAGTCCTGAGGCTTTTAATGATGATTTTACTTTAAACGAATTATTTAATGAAAAACATACAGAATCGACGGATTATTTAGTTGAGGATCAAACACTTAATGCTTTAATTAATTGCAGAGAAAAGTTATTCATGCGTAAAGACAATTATTTATATTTTATCGATTCCTTAGGAAAACCTTGTGATGAAGGAGCCAAGCAACTAGAAGAAATTAATAAACTACCACATTTCAAAAATATTGAAGTATGCGAACCACTGGTAGTTAAAGTTGGTGTTAGGTTTCATGTTGCACTTCCTATAAGAGGAGAAACTCCATTAAGCTTAATTTTTATTGATAAAAACTTAGATATTTTATTTTCTAAATTAAAAGACAAGCTTTTAGAATTTCAAATTAATTCAATTAGTATGGCTAAATCAGAATATATTGAAAATCTTGAATGGACTCAAATAGCTAAAAAATTACAAACTTACTTTAATAATTTTTCAACAAAATTAATTATTTGTTTGAATTTAATAAATTATCCAGCTTTGGAAGATCGACAGGATATAATTCGAGAATGTCATGAATCTGCTGTTGGGGGTCATCGAGGTACAGTAAAAACGCTGAAAAGAATCAAGCAACGATTCTATTGGGAAAATTTGAAAGAAGAAATCCAGAGTTTTATCAGAAATTGTTTGGAATGCCAATTGAAAAAATTAGTAAGAGTCCGTACTCGTCAACCCATGCGTATTTCAGATACACCAAATTGTCTTGAAAAATGGGCCATGGATATAGTGGGTCCTCTTCCTATAACTAACTCAGGAAATGAATATATTATTACTTTTCAAGATTTATTTTCAAAATTTGCGGTAGCTGAACCGTTACAAACAGCAACCGCTGTAGATGTAGCAAATGCACTCATTAAGAAGGTAATATGCGTGTTTGGTAGCCCAAGAATAATATTGACGGATCAGGGCAGAAATTTTTTGTCAAGCTTAATGAAAAGAGTTGCTAAACGTTTTAGAATTAAACAGATAAAAACAACAGCATTTCACCCAGAATCAAATGGCTCGCTTGAACGCTCACATTGGAGTTTAATTCAATTTTTGAAGTTTTTTACACACAAAAATAATAAAAATTGGGATGATTATGTCGATCTGGCAATTTTAAATTTTAATACATCAGTTAGTGAATCAACTTTGCATACTCCGTTTGAACTAGTGTTTGGAAAATTAGCACGTCTACCAACTAACCATGCAATCGTAGAAGAAGATTGTGCACCAACATATCAAGGCTATATGCAAAATTTAATTTCGAGACTCAATGAAATACAAAAAATTGCTCGTGAAAATTTAGTTAAATCAAAATTAAGATCGAAAAAATATTATGATAAAAAAACAAATGAAAAATCTTTTAAAATCGGATCATATGTATTCTTAGCAAGCGGACCTAAACCTAAAAAATTCGGAAATCGTTGGTCGGGTCCTCACCTTGTATTAGAAGTACTAAATAATGAAAATGTTAAAATACAAATATCTGAGAAAGAGAGTAAAGTTGTGCATGCAAATAGACTTAGAAAATCTTATATTGAAGTAGAATAAAAAAAAAAATCAACCATATAATTTTGCATGAAGCATACCTATAATTAAAAAATATTCTAATCTATTAAACTTTTTTTCTCTCCTTCTGGTCATATAATACACATATTTTTTTGATTGGATAGTAGTATAAATTTTAAACAAAACATTATTAGATTAAAATTCATCAGAACAACTTAAGTAGTGTAGTTAATTCACCTGCATGTGAATGACGTACATTAGTACTAAACCCAAATTAATATGTATTGATGTTGCAGATGAATAAATGGAAGAGCCACAACTTACTACTTCTACTACTCTTAATTATTATTAAGAAAAGTCATGGTCTGATTGGATATGATTGCTCGCAGAGAATTACTAATTTGACTACTTTCTCATTGTTGCAAGTAGCTGAGTGTGATTTGGAAGAGCCAAAGATTAAAACAAGCAAGGTTCACATTCGACTGTTACAAATAAATGAATTTGAGTCTATACATGTTAAATTTTGCAAAATTCGAATCTTTCGCGACGTAGAAAAATGTGGATGGTTGTCGCACAGATTATCTAAACACAGAGGAATGATTAGCTACTTGATCGATATTTCTCGTGACCAGTGTGAACAAATGCACTTGCATAGACAATTTAAATACCGTGATGAGATAATTCAAAATTTGAAAGCAAATAATACGGTAGAGTATCCAATGACATTTGTGGGTACAATTGATGAAGATGGTGACTGTAAAAACCCAGGAAAATGGTCAGATAATTATGGAACCTTTGAAGACGTAATTGTGAGAGGATTTTTGACTATCTCGCTCCTCGATTATACGGCAACTGTTAATTTGAACACAAATGAGGTGATTCTAAATTCAGGAGTACGTTGTAAAATAACTGATACTGAATGCCAAGATCCGGAAGCAGGATCTGCATTTTGGAACACCTTACCAAGGGGGTCATGCGAAGAACACAAATACATTCAATTATACAATGGGGGTGTAAATAAAATACTGGACGAGGCTAATGAAAAACATCCAACATATGTCATTGAGTCCAATGATATTACTTTTGCATTTACTAGCTTGGGAACTACTATAGAATGTTCGCACCGATTATTTCGAACAGAAGATCCAAAATTATTCATTCTCGAGGGGGAGGACGCCGATGATTTTCACTCAGTAAAAACAGCTTCGGTTAGAAATCTTGACGAGTTTACATATTTTAATTCTAAATTTGTTTTTATGGAAAAGCATATTAAAGGACAAATAAAACGTTTGTATCGAGATTTGCTGCTACATAAATGCGAACTAGAAAGAAGAGTAATTCAAAACGCACTAAGCATAGCAGTGTCAGCACCTGACATGTTTGCTTTTACTATTACAAAGAAATTCGGATATTACGCCCTTACCTCGGGTGAAGTGACCCATCTTTGTAAATGTACACAAGTTGAAGTTTCTAGGCGTAATGCTAGTAAGTGCTATCAAGAATTACCGGTAGAAAAAGATGGTAAGAATCTTTTTTTGACTCCGAGGACTCATATTTTAAAACAATTCGGTACGGAAATAGCTTGTAATGCACTGGTTCCACCAATGTTTTTATTGGGAGATTCATGGTACGCTGTTTTACCCAATTATATTTCTAGTATCAAAGAACCAACGATTCTTAAACCAACCACCAAACGCACTTGGAATTACACTGATCCGGTTGATCTAGCAAAAAGTGGTATTTACACTTATTCAGATGTTCAAGCGTTAAGGCACCAAATTTTATTTTCTGTTGACAGACAGGCAGTGCTTAATAATGTAGCACTTGGGGTTACGGGGAGAAAAATTTCAAGTGAAGGTCTTTCTTTCGCGGGATTACTAGATGAAAATGCCCTAAATAAACTAGCAGATAGTACTTTGACTCGAATGTGGGGCCGATTTTTAACTTTTGGTTCTGCTAGTGCAGGAATAATTGCCTTATTTATAATTGCAAGATTTATTAAATTGATAATTGATACGATGGTCCATGGATTTATACTTTATTCTATTTTTGGGTTCTCATTGCACCTCATAGGCGCCATTTGGAATTCAGTAACTCAACTTTTGATTCATTTGAGCAATGATTGGGACAAGGAGGAAGAAGCCGTTAAAAAAACGCAAGACAACTTGGGGGAATCTAATAAACCGAATGCACCTACAGCTGTAAATGTAGAGCGAGAAACTGTAACTTACTATCCCACTAATGCTAAATATTATGCTGAACCAATAGAAATAAATAGAGATGTTCCAGTAAATATAACTGCAAATCAAATGTATCCGGATTTAAATCGTACGATTGAACCTATTCCGAAACGTAGAAGACCAGATGAAGGCGATGACGTCTAAGCTTTTAATAATAAGTTTTATCCTCTTAATTTTATTTAGTTAAATTACCCAAATCAATTAAGTTAATAAAATGACTTTCAAGTTGTCTTTACTTAAAGATACATATATGCTTCATTAAATCATTATATAAGTGATTTCATTTATGCAGGGTTTTATGTCAATAATCATGTTAAATAAGAGAGGCAATATTTTTAGTTATGCTAAAATTTTAGCTTATGCACATAAAAATATTATGATTTGATTACTTTTACAGATGGAACAAGCAAAGAATACTTCTCAAAATTTTTCGTTAGGAACTGGGCCTAACTTGAAATCATCAAAAAGCGTATGGAGAGACGTGATTAGAACCTATGAAAGAGTTCATTATGCTGGAACATGTAAAATATTTTGCAGGAGTTGCTATAAGTATGCATTAACATATCCGGAAAGAATAGTTCTTTCTATGATTGTTTTAAGAGTAATGTCGGATTTCATAAATTCTCATTCTGCATTTTATTGCTCAAATTGCAAAAAAATAATAAGTTTCAAGCAGTGCAAAATTGACCAAAAAATAAAAAATACGGGTGAATATTCTCTAAAAACCAAAGGTAGGATGATTGAAGTACTATCCAAAGGTTTAGAGCACTATGCCCTATCTTTTCCACATGACATGACTGTTAATACAATTGAAGGACATAATAGATTGCAATGTGAATATGCAGTGCGAACAGTGGGTCTAACAGCACCTGGATTTTCGGGGGTGATACGAGAGAATGGTACCAGACCGGATACTCAAGGGCAAGCTTCAATTCTAGAAACTGCCAATCAAAATGTGAAACAGCCTTGTGTAGATCAAACAGTTGCAACGGGAATTGCAACTAACGTCTCATTTTCAAATAGTAAAACTATTATTCCTCATATACATGTAAATTATGCGCAATCACATAATTATGTAAATCAAAGCCCTTTCGTAACGGAAAATTCATGGAGTTATGTGGATACCAATAAGGGACCACAGTTGTGTTTTACACCCCGAAATTATACCTTATTTGACAATTCTCATAATCCAAAACGACCAACATTTTCAATGGATTTTGATAAAAGAAAACAGGCAGTGACATTAACTAATAATAATAGTAGCCTTAATTCGGCAATAGACAGCAAAAACGCGAATGTAGTGCAAAAAGAAGTCGTTACTGAACCTGAGTCTTCGTTAAACCATCCATATTTTAAGACTCTGTTGGTAAAAAAACCAGATATAGTAAACCTAACCACAGCTTTAGATGCACCACGCGTAGCTTCTTATGAAATCAAAAAACACCCCTTAATTCCAAAAATGCTTAATCCTTATGCTGGAAAATCATCTTCATCGAATAATAAAGTTCCTTTGGATTTGTCCGTTAAACTCGAACAAGTAATTCAACAGAAGTTGCCTGAGTCAGATGAAAAATTTGAAAAACCTAAAAACAATAAATCTAAACCGCGTTCAAAGAATTAAAAAATAAAATAATCCTTAATATAGAAACTAAATAAAAGTAGTAGAAAAATAAAAAATACTATAATTAAATGTATACTAGAATAATTTAGTAAAGGTTAAAATCGAATAAACTTTTTTTTAGAGAACGATAAAGCACTTTCTTTACTGTTGATTATTTGCTTACAGATAAGGATGAATCTCTTATTGATTATTTTATTACTTGGCAAAGCCGCCTCGGAACAAAATTGTATCAACATTACTAAATTGGATTCCAATTTGGGCATGCTGTTCGACTACAAAGAAGATTTACGTATTGCAACGGATACGTATACTATTACTACAATAATTAATTTAGATCCATTCTCAAAAGTATTTGATCACTTGTTAGTTGAATCAAGTAAAATCGTAGATTCAAAAGCATTTAACAGAACGAAAGACTCTGTAACCTTATTACAATTTTCAAATTATTACAAAAAAAAGAATCTAATTCGCAGTCTTCAAAATAAATATAAAGATTTAATTGAACCCTATAATTTTATGACAAAAGATCAAGAAGATTTTGCTAAGGAAATTATTAATACTTTTAATTTATTTAAGAAAGAACATATTAATTTAAGCATGGAAAATAGCCAAAAGAATATTTTTATCATAAATGAGATCTCCAAAACGATGATAAGAATAAATGATACTTACGAGAGATTGATTGAATATGTTAAATCACTGAATCAAGAACGCAATAATACTATAGAAGATATTAAGTTTTTAGATCTAGCAGTGAAGCAAATGATTTTACTAGGTGAAGATTATATTAATGCATTAAACTCGTTAAATAATATTCTGGAAAATAAAAGGTTTTCCTTTTATAGATATTTTACGGAAGCATTTGAACGAATCGAATCTAAAACTAATAAAATAGTTTCAGTTAGATTAGAGGCATTAAATTCGGACACATTATCAAAGTTAACTGAGTTAAAGATTTATAAATTATCAAACAATTTGATTTTAAGAATAAAAATACCATTAATCGAAAAAACAGCTTTCCGCGTATATGAAATTGTTCAAACACCTTTATTTACAAAGAAAAACAATTCTATTTTTAAAATACATACAGATAATAAGTTTATGGCAGTAGATGAAGTCACGAAAAATTATATTTTTCTGTCGATATTCGACCGACTTAATAGTAAAATTATTAATAATACACGTCTGTATATGGGTAATAATCCGATCTCAAATCAATCAAGTTGTGAAGCTAATATGTTTTTTTATGAAGAAAATCATAAATGTTCTGTTAAAACCGAATTGAGTAAAAATAATTATTTCATTCACCAAACAACATACTCGAATGAATGGTTTTTCTCAACGGCAGCTAATCAATATGTGCGTGCGTTATGTAATAAATGTGAACAGTCATTCACCCTAAAGGGGATGTACATTTTTAGAGTACCAAAAACCTGCAAGATTACGACTAACAACAGCATATACAGAAATAGTTTTAATCATTATAAACAGAAATATATTTTCGCGAGTGCAAATTTTTATAGTCTAAAAGATCACATAAATAACGATACTCAGGAATCTAATACACAAGTAATAATTGAAATAAATAATAAACATGAACATTTATTATTTATAACAATCACCTTAATAATAGTTGTCCTAATCTTACTAGGAGCATTGATTGATCCATATGCTTGGTACAAAAGACGATCACAGAGCAAAAATATTAAAGAAGAAAATATTTATGTCGAAATGACGAATTTAGATCCTAATCTTAGATGCTCTTTCAAAGGCCCGGGTTATGATATACCAAAAAGTTTTGTTGAGTTGAATAGAATCAGTTTACCACCACCGACACCGCCTAAAAATGGAGCAATTAAAAAAGAATTAACAACTACCGTGGATCTTGACACTAATTAATACCCAGCGTAATTCGAAAAATATTTTCTAATTATTTAAAATCATTACAATAACAGAATTTTATCTTTTTTTTATAAAAATAATAATATTAATAATAATAAAATTTATAATTTAAATAAAAAAAAACTAAACTAAAAGAATTAAACAATTAATTAAATAACGGTAATATTATAACTAAAAGTAAACGTAACACTAATTTTTGTTAATTTTAAAATTTTTTAAATTTAAAAAAAAAAAATTTTTTTTCTTTTAAGCAATTTTATTCACTTTAGATTTAATATTTTTGTTTTTCAGGATTGAAGTACGGGTTAAAAATGTTAGTACCACTTAAAATTATGGGAATGAATTCGACGCAAGCGGAAATTGAATTACTAGATGCGCTGAGACATTATAATATGATAAAATTCAATATGGTTTTAGATAATTGCTGCTGTTTAAGAGGGTTGGACTTAGAGTTAGTCTGGAGGAAGGCTATTGAAGTAAATAACTCATTAGCAGTGATTAAATTAATTTCGATCATTCAGAAAATGTTAGATTGTGATTCAGTAGCTGACGTTGTTGTTGCTACAATTGAATTGAACTCTGAAGAGTATTTAAGAGAATTATTATTAATTGACATTAATATTAATCTAATTGACTCACATGGTACAACGCCATTACAAGCTGCGATTGAATCAGGTAATCTAATTCTATTTGATATATTATTAAATTGTGGTGCAGATATTGAGTTCCGAAATAGTGACGGAGAAACACCGTTGATGACAGCCATTCGTTACAGTGCATGGAGAAATTTCATCGTTTTACTTGAATTAGGTGCGGATATTCATGTAAAGAATGAAAGAGGTGAAAACTGTATATTTCTTGCGATTTTTGCAAAAGTAGAAATACTCGAAAAATTAATAACATTAGGATGCGATGTCAACTACGTAAGCAATAGATGTGAAACACCATTGCTTTTTGCATGTAAGCAGATAGATAAGCCACATCATGCAATTCTTTTATTGGAAGAAGGTGCGGACGTGCAGTTTGCAGACAAGAGTGGAAACACTCCACTACATAAAGCTGCTAAAGGCAGGCACGAGGGTCTGATTGAAGCCCTAATAGTAGCAGGTGCAGAAATAGATAAGGTGAATTGCGAGGATGAAACACCATTAATAGTAGCGGCAAAAGCTGGAAAACGAAGTATAGTAGAAATGTTGATTAGATTTAATGCGAATATAAACTATATCGATAAATACAAAAGAAATGCGTTATTATATTCATATGAATCATCGTTTGCTGGAGCAACCAAAGTTTTATTAAAAAATGGAGCTGATTTATTTTATTGGCCGTACGAGGATCCATTTTTGCACACTGAGAAAATTCATTTTTCACAAAATTATAAAATTGGCAAATTTTTGTGTCATCCAGATAACAGGAGTCATTATGATAAAATACATTTACCTAACTTACTATATAATAATTATCATCTTTTTACTATAATGGATGAATTAGAAAAAATGAAAAATGAACATTTTTGGATGGGATTAACTGTTTTCGATGTATATACTAAACCATACATTAAATTAATAAACTTTTTCAGAAAAGAAAATCGTATTAAATCAGCTATTATTAAAAAAATTAAACAGTTTAATCTTCATAAAGACAGGTTACTTTATAAACTAAAAAAAGCAAGAGGCGCGTATGAGCTAAGAGAAAACCAATTAAGTGTAATAAAATTAGGATCGGAAGAAACTTATTTTAAATACTTAGATGAGCAAACCTTAGAAAAAATAGCAATTATGGCAATTACGGATAAAATATTTCCACAATAAATCTTATAAATTAAAAAAAAAAAAAAAAAAAAAAAAAAAACACTCTGATTAGCTTGATATTTTGTTCTTTTGCAAAAAATTTTATTTTATTTATATTAAATAAAAATTATTTTTTATTTTTCTTTTCAGAGATAAAAAGTACTTAAACAAACCAAAATAAATTTAAAAAAAAAAAAAAAAAACTATAAATATAAAATAATAAAAATCATATACACATATACATACAAACTGACATCTAGTCACTTGCATTACTCAAAACAATTACACAACATAAACAAAATGCAAGACTATACTGCTGAAGAATTGGATAGTTTCCACGAAAACACTTTAATAGCAATTCTTGGTGACGTCATTAAAAATAAAGATCACGCAGCTCTCATTCATTGTATAAAATATGGAAATAAAATCAATAGTATAAACTTAGCGGCGCTGTGGCTGGTAGCCACCATGGAAAAAAACAGATTAGCATTACAAGAAATCTTAATACTAATTCCTAAAACAATAATTACTACAAATTTTAGTGATATGCTAAATATTTCCATTAAATTTCATGATAATCAAAACGCAAAGAATTTGATAAACTTGGGAGTACCTATTGATGGGGTGGATAAAGATGAATATTCACCTCTTCAAAAAAGCATTTTAGTAGATAATTATGAAATGTTTAAATTTTTATTGAAAAAAGGAGTACAAATAAATGCAGTAAATAATAGTTATGGTGACTCAGCACTAATTACAGCAGTAACTCATCATAAATTTTACGCAGCAGATAAATTATTAAAAATAGGTGCGAACCCAAATTTAGTAAATAAAAATAAGGAATCAGCATTAATGATAGCAGCAGCGGGCAGTGAGCTCTTTGAAGAATTATTAAACTATCAAGTTAACTGCAATGCAAGGGACAACGATGGAAACACTGCACTACATTTGGCAACGTTATACAAGGTTACTGGCTTTAAATATGTTCAATTATTACTAAAAAAGGGAGCAAATATTGACGCTAAAAATAATCATGAAGAAGTTGCTTTACACCTAGCAGTGAAAGAAGATAATTATAAGGTAGTAATGGAATTACTGGAAAATAATACATTAATTGATCCTAAAGATAAAAACGGAAACACGCCGCTAATGTTAGCAATAAATTTAGGTCATGAAGAAATGGTCAGAATTCTATTAAAGAATAATGCGTGTGTAAATTGTAAAAATTTAAATAATATGTCACCTTTAAACTTTGCTTATGAACTAGTTGGAACAGAAATAATTACCATGCTATTAAATAAAGGTGCAAATATTGATCATTGGCCCTTTAAACAATCATTTTTGCATAAGGATATTATTCACACAGACATTGCACATGTGATTGGACAACATCTAACGTTGACTAAATGTAATTACTACAGTCTTTTAAAACAGATAAGTAAAAATAATCCATATTTGCATAAAATTATCAAAGAATTAAAGATCATGAAAAGTACAACATTTATTGATGATAAATCATATTTTGATCTTTTAATTGAACCTTGTACAACTATATGTGAATTAATTAATGAACCAAATATTTATGAAAAAGTCTCTAATTTTAAACAATTTCCAATCAGTATGGCACCACTAACATTGAAATATGAATTAGCTGTCCAAAAATTAAAATATTTAAAAAAGGGTAGAGCTCGTAAAGTCCAAAAAACTGAACGAAACAGTAATTCAAGTAATTAATAAAATAGTCATTACAAAGTGATATTGTTTTATTTAATGAGCACGCAGGCGCTCATAAATATTATTTAACTTATATATTATAAATAATATTATGAATTTTATAAATATAACAATTAAGTAATCTATCAAATAGAAAAAAAATTACAATGCATAAGGAAGAAAAAAAAAACAGAAGGAGAAGAAAGAAGAGAAAGAAGAGAACGCAACTGCAACTACAGTCAGACGTCCAAGGGCGCGCCCCGCAATTAAGATACCATCGACACCAGCATCATCGGTCGTCAACGCTAGCTATTTCGGCAGATTTACGATCACCTGGCACGCTTAAAATTTTCTTTAGCAGGACTTCACGAGTTGAACCTTAAATTTACTACTTTGTTTTTCATAGACCATCCCTTTTTAAAAAAAAAAAAAAAAAAAAAAAAAAAAAAAAAAAAAAAAAAAAAAAAAAGGGAAAAAGAGGGGAAAGGTGAAAACTCAAAATGAAAAGCTACAAAGTAGGATTAGTTTACTTTAGAGTGTCGTATAGTGTAGTCGAGAAAAAAAAAAGAAGAAGAGGAAAAAATGTATCAGGAAACAGGAAAACCACGAGAAATAGTTAGAGGACTAGTCGCGAAACGAGGTCTGTGTTGTGCGACCTTATATATGAAAGTTGACGGTACAGCGAGGTTATGCGAGGAACCTCGTTTTCGGAATAAGTACTATTGTGAAGATCATTATAAGTATAAAATAGAAAAGGTGGAAAGGTACCACTACGTGAAACGATGGACTGGATTTCGGTTCAAACACAAAGAAGAAGAAAAATACAAACCATATGAAGAAGTGAAAAAGGCATTCAACGATGTAAATGAGGCCTTGGCGTGCTGGTTTGAGGTGAAGGAAAGACTAAAATTTCCTGAAAAATGGAATCTTGTTTGTGATTTTGGACATCGCCAAATCATAGAAACTCATCGTACAACGGCAGCAAAGATCTTGGATTGGAAAAAAGGGTATCCACAGATTTCGGAGGAATATCTACTAAAAAAATTAGAAGAACAAATAGATAAGGAAAAGTATAAAAATAGTGGATATGGGCTGCCAGAAGTATTCTTCACTGGTGGTGACTACGACCACGGTAACGAGTGGGACAAGGAGAATAACTACGGATGGCCGGAAGCGGAGGAAGTATCTTCTGAGGAGGTAAAAAGTGAAAAATTGAACAGTGTGTGGTTAAAAAGAGGTGTTGTGGTGTGTTGTGCGTTGAAGGTGATGGTATGTTGTTATATGTATTATTACTTATAGTCTGTTCTTTTATTTTCGAAAAATCACGCAAATTTTTCTTCTCTCGCTTCTTCCTTAAAATTTTTTTTTTTTTTTTAGTAGGATTAAAAACCGTAAATACAGGATAATACAAAAAATTTAAATTAAATTAAAGTTCTAATCATATCTTAATGTATTGAAATTTTGAATATAATTGTTAAAGTCTTTGTGTGAATTTTTGAAATCTTATTGGATGTTAAATGTATTTTTTCATGTATGACATAAACAAAAAAAAATAAAAGTAAAATAAGCAGTCTAAAAAAAAAAAAAAAAAACACAAAAAAAAAACAAAAAAAAAACAAAACAAAAAGAACAATAAACAAAATATTATTCACAGATTATTGTGCTTGAATATGATTATCTATTTGTCTCTTCTAAAGTAAAAAAAAAGAAATAAAAAAGGAAAAAAAAAAAAAAAGGGGTTGATTAATTAAATATCATTAGTGTTTGTACATTTTATCTCGTTTTAAAAAATATATAAAAAAAGAAAAATATAAAAAAAAAGCAAAAAGAAATGTTGTACCTTTAGATATTGTTGTCTATTGTCGCCTAAAATTACTCATAAATTTTTGATATATGAATGTATTAATTATATAATTGTCTCTTAGAAAATAAATTCATTCCTTATATCAGTAGTGTTTGTGAAATATTAGAAAAAAAAAAAAAAAAAGAAACGGCGTAATGAATTAATTAATCAATTTTCAAAATCTAAATGTCTTACTTGAAATTTTTCAAAGTCCTATTCGAGAAAAAACAAAACAAAACAAAACAAAAAAAGAGTGTCGTAGCCTTAAAAATTGTTGTTTAAATTTATTCATAAAATTATGGTATATAAATGTATTGATATCTAATTGTCTGTTTTTGTAAAGAAGGAAAAAAAATGCTTAAATTATAATTAGCCGTGCAAATTATGAATAATTTATTTTTAAGAAAATGTTTTTTTTTTTTGCTTAATAAGTTAATTATATATTTCAAAATTCAATATTCTTAGTAATGATAATCAAAGAATAGAGATAAATCTAAAATTAGTTGGAAAATTTTTTATTTGCCGTAATAGTTTTTTTTTAGTAGTAAAATTGGTATACTAAATAAACCCATGATTAATATGAAAGTTATATCTTCAATTAAGGGGGAAAGGGGTACTGTGTACCACTTCCATACATATAAATGAGTATTTGCAGATTCAAGTTTCTTTTTTGAAATTGATTTACTGTTTTAAAATAAGATTCATGGCTTAATATGAAATTTTAATGTTTTTTTTTTTTTTTTTATACATACAAAAAGAAGTAAAAAAAAAAGGAAACACTAAATAAATCTTAAGAAAAATCCTGGTTAGTTAACGGTCAAATAAACGGTATCTTTTAATTAGGGATTATCGATTAGCCCAAATGCTGTCAGCTGGCGTAGCAGTAATGCATAGCGCCTATAGCTGGGGTTCTTGCCGCACCTGCCGCAACAGGCTTACAGCCGGTTCTGTTGGCGTGCTAAGGTGATGTGCTGACCATGACTAACGTGAGTTTTGTGTCAGGAATTTTTATTTATTTTTAATTGTACCCTTGGGAGATGGGACTGGCTCTTTTGGGCTGTGCAAATACCATCTCGCAAGTGGGCCATTGAAAAAATATTGTGTTTGAGGTATTAGAATAACTGAATTTGTTTTACTTGTTTAAATTAATGATTTTCCTTGTGGAATTTGTTTTTGAACATGGTGTTAGTATATCAATTTATTTGAAAATGATGTCTTAGTAAATAATTCGCTTAAAATAGTTGCGGTGTGAAGAATTTATTGATCTTGTTGTAATCGTATTTATAACCTATGAATTTTTGTGTAACCTTATTATCAAATTGTCATA
>JASATB010000027.1:0-21427 GCA_038277355.1 Encarsia formosa | reverse complement strand
AGATCGCTACAACGTTCCGGATTGTTTAACAGGATGGCGGTACTTCTTATGATCATATAACCCTAGCCAATGATCTTTTCTATCGAACGACTAACTTACAAAGGTCATTGATGAAATTCCCACTGTCCCTGTATGGAATTTTTTTTTCATTCCAAAAAGGTTAAAAAAGCTTAGCGAATAATTATTTCGGTCATAACTGGGTGGCGGGAGTTCTTATGACCATATAACCTTAGTCAATAGTCTTTTCTAACGAGAGAAAGACCTACAAATGACTTTGATCAGATTCCCACTGTCCGGGTATAAAATTTTTTTCGAAAAAAGTACAAATGGCTTCAAAAGCCGTTCAAAGTGTTATGCGTAAGGAGCTAGTCGGGCTCCAAAAGGTTATGCGTAAGGAGCGAGTCGGGCTCCAAAAGGTTATGCGTAAGGAGCGAGTCGAGCACCAAAAGGTTATGCGTAAGGAGCGATTCAAGCCCCAAAAGGTTATGCGTAAGGATCCCGAGCCGACCAAGCGGGACTTTGAAAGAAATGGACCCAAAGTCCAAAGCAATGCGCGTGGACTTAGAAAAAATAATAAAAAATGACCCAAAAGGTTATGCGTAAGGAGCGAGTCGGGCTCCAAAAGGTTATGCGTAAGGAGCGAGTCGAGCACCAAAAGGTTATGCGTAAGGAGCGATTCAAGCCCCAAAAGGTTATGCGTAAGGAGCGAGTCGGGCTCCGAAAGGTTATGCGTAAGGAGCGAGCCGATCTCCAAAAGGTTATGCGTAAGGAGCGAATCGAGCCCCAAGAGGTTATGCGTAAGGAGCTAGTCGGGCTCCAAAAGGTTATGCGTAAGGAGCGAGTCGGGCTCCAAAAGGTAATGCGTAAGGAACGAGTCGGGCTCCAAAAGGTTATGCGTAAGGAGCGAGTCGAGCACCAAAAGGTTATGCGTTAGGAGCGAGTCGAGCCCCAAAAGGTTATGCGTAAGGAGCGAGCCGACCGAGCGGGACTTTGAAAGAAATGGACCCAAAGTCCAAAGCAATGCGCGTGGACTTAGAAAAAATAATAAAAAATGACCCAAAAGGTTATGCGTAAGGAGCGAGTCGGGCTCCAAAAGGTTATGCGTAAGGAGCGAGTCGAGCACCAAAAGGTTATGCGTAAGGAGCGATTCAAGCCCCAAAAGGTTATGCGTAAGGATCCCGAGCCGACCGAGCGGGACTTTGAAAGAAATGGACCCAAAGTCCAAAGCAATGCGCGTGGACTTAGAAAAACTAATAAAAAATGACCCAAAAGGTTATGCGTAAGGAGCGAGTCGAGACCCAAAAGGTTATGCGTAAGGAGCGAGTCGGGCCCCAAAAGGTTATGCGTTAGGAGCGAGCCGACCGAGCGGGACTTTGAAAGAAATGGACCCAAAGTTCAAAGCAATGCGCGTGGACTTAGAAAAAATAATAAAAAATGACCCAAAAGGTTATGCGTAAGGAGCGAGTCGGGCTCCAAAAGGTTATGCGTAAGGAGCGAGTCGAGCCCCAAGAGGTTATGCGTAAGGAGCGAATCGAGCCCCAAGAGGTTATGCGTAAGGAGCGAGTCGGGCTCCAAAAGGTTATGCGTAAGGAGCGATTCGAGCCCCAAAAGGTTATGCGTAAGGAGCGAGCCGACCGAGCGGGACTTTGAAAGAAATGGACCCAAAGTCCAAAGCAATGCGCGTGGACTTAGAAAAAATAATAAAAAATGACCCAAAAGGTTATGCGTAAGGAGCGAGTCGGGCTCCAAAAGGTTATGCGTAAGGAGCGAGTCGAGCCCCAAGAGGTTATGCGTAAGAAGCGAGTCAAGACCCAAAAGGTTATGCGTAAGGAGCGAGTCGGGCTCCAAAAGGTTATGCGTAAGGAGCGAGCCGAGCCCCAAAAGGTTATGCGTAAGGAGCGAGTCAGGCTCCAAAAGGTTATGCGTAAGGATCGAGTCGAGCACCAAAAGGTTATGCGTTAGGAGCGAGTCGAGCCCCAAAAGGTTATGCGTAAGGATCCCGAGCCGACCGAGCGGGACTTTGAAAGAAATGGACCCAAAGTCCAAAGCAATGCGCGTGGACTTAGAAAAACTAATAAAAAATGACCCAAAAGGTTATGCGTAAGGAGCGAGTCGAGACCCAAAAGGTTATGCGTAAGGAGCGAGTCGGGCTCCAAAAGGTTATGCGTAAGGAGCGAGTCGGGCTCCAAAAGGTTATGCGTAAGGAGCGATTCAAGCATCAAAAGGTTATGCGTAAGGAGCGAGTCGGGCTCCAAAAGGTTATGCGTAAGGAGCGAGTCGGGCTCCAAACGGTTATGCGTAAGGAGCGAATCGAGCCCCAAGAGGTTATGCGTAAGGAGCGAGTCGGGCTCCAAAAGGTTATGCGTAAGGAGCGATTCGAGCCCCAAAAGGTTATGCGTAAGGAGCGAGCCGACCGAGCGGGACTTTGAAAGAAATGGACCCAAAGTCCAAAGCAATGCGCGTGGACTTAGAAAAAATAATAAAAAATGACCCAAAAGGTTATGCGTAAGGAGCGAGTCGGGCTCCAAAAGGTTATGCGTAAGGAGCGAGTCGAGCCCCAAGCGGTTATGCGTAAGGAGCGAGTCGAGCACCAAAAGGTTATGCGTAAGAAGCGAGTCAAGACCCAAAAGGTTATGCGTAAGGAGCGAGTCGGGCTCCAAAAGGTTATGCGTAAGGAGCGAGTCGGGCTCCAAAAGGTTCTGCGTAAGGAGCGAATCGAGCCCCAAGAGGTTATGCGTAAGGAGCGAGTCGGGCTCCAAAAGGTTATGCGTAAGGAGCGATTCGAGCCCCAAAAGGTTATGCGTAAGGAGCGAGCCGACCGAGCGGGACTTTGAAAGAAATGGACCCAAAGTCCAAAGCAATGCGCGTGGACTTAGAAAAACTAATAAAAAATGACCCAAAAGGTTATGCGTAAGGAGCGAGTCGGGCTCCAAAAGGTTATGCGTAAGGAGCGAGTCGAGCCCCAAGAGGTTATGCGTAAGAAGCGAGTCAAGACCCAAAAGGTTATGCGTAAGGAGCGAGTCGGGCTCCAAAAGGTTATGCGTAAGGAGCGAGCCGAGCCCCAAAAGGTTATGCGTAAGGAGCGAGTCAGGCTCCAAAAGGTTATGCGTAAGGATCGAGTCGAGCACCAAAAGGTTATGCGTTAGGAGCGAGTCGAGCCCCAAAAGGTTATGCGTAAGGATCCCGAGCCGACCGAGCGGGACTTTGAAAGAAATGGACCCAAAGTCCAAAGCAATGCGCGTGGACTTAGAAAAACTAATAAAAAATGACCCAAAAGGTTATGCGTAAGGAGCGAGTCGAGACCCAAAAGGTTATGCGTAAGGAGCGAGTCGGGCTCCAAAAGGTTATGCGTAAGGAGCGAGTCAAGACCCAAAAGGTTATGCGTAAGGAGCGAGTCGGGCTCCAAAAGGTTATGCGTAAGGAGCGAGCCGAGCCCCAAAAGGTTATGCGTAAGGAGCGAGTCAGGCTCCAAAAGGTTATGCGTAAGGATCGAGTCGAGCACCAAAAGGTTATGCGTTAGGAGCGAGTCGAGCCCCAAAAGGTTATGCGTAAGGATCCCGAGCCGACCGAGCGGGACTTTGAAAGAAATGGACCCAAAGTCCAAAGCAATGCGCGTGGACTTAGAAAAACTAATAAAAAATGACCCAAAAGGTTATGCGTAAGGAGCGAGTCGAGACCCAAAAGGTTATGCGTAAGGAGCGAGTCGAGCCCCAAGAGGTTATGCGTAAGGAGCGAGTCGAGCACCAAAAGGTTATGCGTAAGAAGCGAGTCAAGACCCAAAAGGTTATGCGTAAGGAGCGAGTCGGGCTCCAAAAGGTTATGCGTAAGGAGCGCGTCGGGCTCCAAAAGGTTATGCGTAAGGAGCGAGTCGGGCTCCAAAAGGTTATGCGTTAGGATCCCGAGCCGACCGAGTGGGACTTTGAAAGAAATGGACCCAAAGTTCAAAGCAATGCGCGTGGACTTAGAAAAACTAATAAAAAATGACCCAAAAGGTTATGCGTAAGGAGCGAGTCGAGACCCAAAAGGTTATGCGTAAGGAGCGAGTCGAGCCCCAAGAGGTTATGCGTAAGGAGCGAGTCGAGCACCAAAAGGTTATGCGTAAGAAGCGAGTCAAGACCCAAAAGGTTATGCGTAAGGAGCGAGTCGGGCTCCAAAAGGTTATGCGTAAGGAGCGCGTCGGGCTCCAAAAGGTTATGCGTAAGGAGCGAGTCGGGCTCCAAAAGGTTATGCGTTAGGATCCCGAGCCGACCGAGTGGGACTTTGAAAGAAATGGACCCAAAGTTCAAAGCAATGCGCGTGGACTTAGAAAAAAAATCGACCGAGAGACCAAAGCAATGCGCGTGGACTTTGAATTTTTTATTTCTTAGATCGCTACGACGTTACGGATTGTGTAACAGGACGGCGGTAGTTCTTATGATCATATAAACCTAGCCAATGATCTTTTCTAACGACCGACTAACTCACAAAGGTCATTGATGAAATTCCCACTGTCCCTGTATGACTTTTTTTTTCTTTTCAAAAGAAAAAAAAAAAAAATGACCCAAAAGGTTATGCGTAAGGAGCGAGTCGGGCTCCAAAAGGTTATGCGTAAGGAGCGAGTCGGGCTCCAAACGGTTATGCGTAAGGAGCGAATCGAGCCCCAAGAGGTTATGCGTAAGGAGCGAGTCGGGCTCCAAAAGGTTATGCGTAAGGAGCGATTCGAGCCCCAAAAGGTTATGCGTAAGGAGCGAGCCGACCGAGCGGGACTTTGAAAGAAATGGACCCAAAGTCCAAAGCAATGCGCGTGGACTTAGAAAAAATAATAAAAAATGACCCAAAAGGTTATGCGTAAGGAGCGAGTCGGGCTCCAAAAGGTTATGCGTAAGGAGCGAGTCGAGCCCCAAGAGGTTATGCGTAAGAAGCGAGTCAAGACCCAAAAGGTTATGCGTAAGGAGCGAGTCGGGCTCCAAAAGGTTATGCGTAAGGAGCGAGCCGAGCCCCAAAAGGTTATGCGTAAGGAGCGAGTCAGGCTCCAAAAGGTTATGCGTAAGGATCGAGTCGAGCACCAAAAGGTTATGCGTTAGGAGCGAGTCGAGCCCCAAAAGGTTATGCGTAAGGATCCCGAGCCGACCGAGCGGGACTTTGAAAGAAATGGACCCAAAGTCCAAAGCAATGCGCGTGGACTTAGAAAAACTAATAAAAAATGACCCAAAAGGTTATGCGTAAGGAGCGAGTCGAGACCCAAAAGGTTATGCGTAAGGAGCGAGTCGGGCTCCAAAAGGTTATGCGTAAGGAGCGAGTCGGGCTCCAAAAGGTTATGCGTAAGGAGCGATTCAAGCATCAAAAGGTTATGCGTAAGGAGCGAGTCGGGCTCCAAAAGGTTATGCGTAAGGAGCGAGTCGGGCTCCAAACGGTTATGCGTAAGGAGCGAATCGAGCACCAAAAGGTTATGCGTAAGGAGCGATTCAAGCCCCAAAAGGTTATGCGTAAGGATCCCGAGCCGACCGAGCGGGACTTTGAAAGAAATGGACCCAAAGTCCAAAGCAATGCGCGTGGACTTAGAAAAACTAATAAAAAATGACCCAAAAGGTTATGCGTAAGGAGCGAGTCGAGACCCAAAAGGTTATGCGTAAGGAGCGAGTCGGGCCCCAAAAGGTTATGCGTTAGGAGCGAGCCGACCGAGCGGGACTTTGAAAGAAATGGACCCAAAGTTCAAAGCAATGCGCGTGGACTTAGAAAAAATAATAAAAAATGACCCAAAAGGTTATGCGTAAGGAGCGAGTCGGGCTCCAAAAGGTTATGCGTAAGGAGCGAGTCGAGCCCCAAGAGGTTATGCGTAAGGAGCGAATCGAGCCCCAAGAGGTTATGCGTAAGGAGCGAGTCGGGCTCCAAAAGGTTATGCGTAAGGAGCGATTCGAGCCCCAAAAGGTTATGCGTAAGGAGCGAGCCGACCGAGCGGGACTTTGAAAGAAATGGACCCAAAGTCCAAAGCAATGCGCGTGGACTTAGAAAAAATAATAAAAAATGACCCAAAAGGTTATGCGTAAGGAGCGAGTCGGGCTCCAAAAGGTTATGCGTAAGGAGCGAGTCGAGCCCCAAGAGGTTATGCGTAAGAAGCGAGTCAAGACCCAAAAGGTTATGCGTAAGGAGCGAGTCGGGCTCCAAAAGGTTATGCGTAAGGAGCGAGCCGAGCCCCAAAAGGTTATGCGTAAGGAGCGAGTCAGGCTCCAAAAGGTTATGCGTAAGGATCGAGTCGAGCACCAAAAGGTTATGCGTTAGGAGCGAGTCGAGCCCCAAAAGGTTATGCGTAAGGATCCCGAGCCGACCGAGCGGGACTTTGAAAGAAATGGACCCAAAGTCCAAAGCAATGCGCGTGGACTTAGAAAAACTAATAAAAAATGACCCAAAAGGTTATGCGTAAGGAGCGAGTCGAGACCCAAAAGGTTATGCGTAAGGAGCGAGTCGGGCTCCAAAAGGTTATGCGTAAGGAGCGAGTCGGGCTCCAAAAGGTTATGCGTAAGGAGCGATTCAAGCATCAAAAGGTTATGCGTAAGGAGCGAGTCGGGCTCCAAAAGGTTATGCGTAAGGAGCGAGTCGGGCTCCAAACGGTTATGCGTAAGGAGCGAATCGAGCCCCAAGAGGTTATGCGTAAGGAGCGAGTCGGGCTCCAAAAGGTTATGCGTAAGGAGCGATTCGAGCCCCAAAAGGTTATGCGTAAGGAGCGAGCCGACCGAGCGGGACTTTGAAAGAAATGGACCCAAAGTCCAAAGCAATGCGCGTGGACTTAGAAAAAATAATAAAAAATGACCCAAAAGGTTATGCGTAAGGAGCGAGTCGGGCTCCAAAAGGTTATGCGTAAGGAGCGAGTCGAGCCCCAAGAGGTTATGCGTAAGGAGCGAGTCGAGCACCAAAAGGTTATGCGTAAGAAGCGAGTCAAGACCCAAAAGGTTATGCGTAAGGAGCGAGTCGGGCTCCAAAAGGTTATGCGTAAGGAGCGAGTCGGGCTCCAAAAGGTTCTGCGTAAGGAGCGAATCGAGCCCCAAGAGGTTATGCGTAAGGAGCGAGTCGGGCTCCAAAAGGTTATGCGTAAGGAGCGATTCGAGCCCCAAAAGGTTATGCGTAAGGAGCGAGCCGACCGAGCGGGACTTTGAAAGAAATGGACCCAAAGTCCAAAGCAATGCGCGTGGACTTAGAAAAACTAATAAAAAATGACCCAAAAGGTTATGCGTAAGGAGCGAGTCGGGCTCCAAAAGGTTATGCGTAAGGATCGAGTCGAGCACCAAAAGGTTATGCGTTAGGAGCGAGTCGAGCCCCAAAAGGTTATGCGTAAGGATCCCGAGCCGACCGAGCGGGACTTTGAAAGAAATGGACCCAAAGTCCAAAGCAATGCGCGTGGACTTAGAAAAACTAATAAAAAATGACCCAAAAGGTTATGCGTAAGGAGCGAGTCGAGACCCAAAAGGTTATGCGTAAGGAGCGAGTCGGGCTCCAAAAGGTTATGCGTAAGGAGCGAGTCGGGCTCCAAAAGGTTATGCGTAAGGAGCGATTCAAGCATCAAAAGGTTATGCGTAAGGAGCGATTCAAGCCCCAAAAGGTTATGCGTAAGGATCCCGAGCCGACCGAGCGGGACTTTGAAAGAAATGGACCCAAAGTCCAAAGCAATGCGCGTGGACTTAGAAAAAATAATAAAAAATGACCCAAAAGGTTATGCGTAAGGAGCGAGTCGGGCTCCAAAAGGTTATGCGTAAGGAGCGAGTCGGGCTCCAAAAGGTTATGCGTAAGGAGCGAGCCGAGCCCCAAAAGGTTATGCGTAAGGAGCGAGTCAGGCTCCAAAAGGTTATGCGTAAGGATCGAGTCGAGCACCAAAAGGTTATGCGTTAGGAGCGAGTCGAGCCCCAAAAGGTTATGCGTAAGGATCCCGAGCCGACCGAGCGGGACTTTGAAAGAAATGGACCCAAAGTCCAAAGCAATGCGCGTGGACTTAGAAAAACTAATAAAAAATGACCCAAAAGGTTATGCGTAAGGAGCGAGTCGAGACCCAAAAGGTTATGCGTAAGGAGCGAGTCGGGCTCCAAAAGGTTATGCGTAAGGAGCGAGTCGGGCTCCAAAAGGTTATGCGTAAGGAGCGATTCAAGCATCAAAAGGTTATGCGTAAGGAGCGATTCAAGCCCCAAAAGGTTATGCGTAAGGATCCCGAGCCGACCGAGCGGGACTTTGAAAGAAATGGACCCAAAGTCCAAAGCAATGCGCGTGGACTTAGAAAAAATAATAAAAAATGACCCAAAAGGTTATGCGTAAGGAGCGAGTCGGGCTCCAAAAGGTTATGCGTAAGGAGCGAGTCGGGCTCCAAAAGGTTATGCGTAAGGAGCGATTCGAGCCCCAAAAGGTTATGCGTAAGGAGCGAGTCGGGCTCCGAAAGGTTATGCGTAAGGAGCGAGCCGATCTCCAAAAGGTTATGCGTAAGGAGCGAGTCGAGCCCCAAGAGGTTATGCGTAAGGAGCGAGTCGAGCACCAAAAGGTTATGCGTAAGAAGCGAGTCAAGACCCAAAAGGTTATGCGTAAGGAGCGAGTCGGGCTCCAAAAGGTTATGCGTAAGGAGCGCGTCGGGCTCCAAAAGGTTATGCGTAAGGAGCGAGTCGGGCTCCAAAAGGTTATGCGTAAGGATCCCGAGCCGACCGAGTGGGACTTTGAAAGAAATGGACCCAAAGTTCAAAGCAATGCGCGTGGACTTAGAAAAAAAATCGACCGAGAGACCAAAGCAAAGCGCGTGGACTTGTATTTTTTCACTGCTAAATCAAAAGTCCAATGCGCGTGGACTTGTATTTTTTCACTGCAAAATCAAAAATCCAATGCGCGTGGACTTGTATTTTTTCACTGCAAAATCAAAAATCCAATGCGCGTGGACTTGTATTTTTTCACTTCTAAATCAAAAATCCAATGCGCGTGGACTTGTATTTTTTCACTGCTAAATCAAAAATCCAATGCGCGTGGACTTGTATTTTTTTCACTGCTCCATCAAGAATCCAATGCGCGTGGACTTAGAAATTTTTTATTTTTTAGATCGCTACAACGTTCCGGATTGTTTAACAGGATGGCGGTACTTCTTATGATCATATAACCCTAGCCAATGATCTTTTCTATCGAACGACTAACTTACAAAGGTCATTGATGAAATTCCCACTGTCCCTGTATGGAATTTTTTTTTCATTCCAAAAAGGTTAAAAAAGCTTAGCGAATAATTATTTCGGTCATAACTGGGTGGCGGGAGTTCTTATGACCATATAACCTTAGTCAATAGTCTTTTCTAACGAGAGAAAGACCTACAAATGACTTTGATCAGATTCCCACTGTCCGGGTATAAAATTTTTTTCGAAAAAAGTACAAATGGCTTCAAAAGCCGTTCAAAGTGTTATGCGTAAGGAGCTAGTCGGGCTCCAAAAGGTTATGCGTAAGGAGCGAGTCGGGCTCCAAAAGGTTATGCGTAAGGAGCGAGTCGAGCACCAAAAGGTTATGCGTAAGGAGCGATTCAAGCCCCAAAAGGTTATGCGTAAGGATCCCGAGCCGACCAAGCGGGACTTTGAAAGAAATGGACCCAAAGTCCAAAGCAATGCGCGTGGACTTAGAAAAAATAATAAAAAATGACCCAAAAGGTTATGCGTAAGGAGCGAGTCGGGCTCCAAAAGGTTATGCGTAAGGAGCGAGTCGAGCACCAAAAGGTTATGCGTAAGGAGCGATTCAAGCCCCAAAAGGTTATGCGTAAGGAGCGAGTCGGGCTCCGAAAGGTTATGCGTAAGGAGCGAGCCGATCTCCAAAAGGTTATGCGTAAGGAGCGAATCGAGCCCCAAGAGGTTATGCGTAAGGAGCTAGTCGGGCTCCAAAAGGTTATGCGTAAGGAGCGAGTCGGGCTCCAAAAGGTAATGCGTAAGGAACGAGTCGGGCTCCAAAAGGTTATGCGTAAGGAGCGAGTCGAGCACCAAAAGGTTATGCGTTAGGAGCGAGTCGAGCCCCAAAAGGTTATGCGTAAGGAGCGAGCCGACCGAGCGGGACTTTGAAAGAAATGGACCCAAAGTCCAAAGCAATGCGCGTGGACTTAGAAAAAATAATAAAAAATGACCCAAAAGGTTATGCGTAAGGAGCGAGTCGGGCTCCAAAAGGTTATGCGTAAGGAGCGAGTCGAGCACCAAAAGGTTATGCGTAAGGAGCGATTCAAGCCCCAAAAGGTTATGCGTAAGGATCCCGAGCCGACCGAGCGGGACTTTGAAAGAAATGGACCCAAAGTCCAAAGCAATGCGCGTGGACTTAGAAAAACTAATAAAAAATGACCCAAAAGGTTATGCGTAAGGAGCGAGTCGAGACCCAAAAGGTTATGCGTAAGGAGCGAGTCGGGCCCCAAAAGGTTATGCGTTAGGAGCGAGCCGACCGAGCGGGACTTTGAAAGAAATGGACCCAAAGTTCAAAGCAATGCGCGTGGACTTAGAAAAAATAATAAAAAATGACCCAAAAGGTTATGCGTAAGGAGCGAGTCGGGCTCCAAAAGGTTATGCGTAAGGAGCGAGTCGAGCCCCAAGAGGTTATGCGTAAGGAGCGAATCGAGCCCCAAGAGGTTATGCGTAAGGAGCGAGTCGGGCTCCAAAAGGTTATGCGTAAGGAGCGATTCGAGCCCCAAAAGGTTATGCGTAAGGAGCGAGCCGACCGAGCGGGACTTTGAAAGAAATGGACCCAAAGTCCAAAGCAATGCGCGTGGACTTAGAAAAAATAATAAAAAATGACCCAAAAGGTTATGCGTAAGGAGCGAGTCGGGCTCCAAAAGGTTATGCGTAAGGAGCGAGTCGAGCCCCAAGAGGTTATGCGTAAGAAGCGAGTCAAGACCCAAAAGGTTATGCGTAAGGAGCGAGTCGGGCTCCAAAAGGTTATGCGTAAGGAGCGAGCCGAGCCCCAAAAGGTTATGCGTAAGGAGCGAGTCAGGCTCCAAAAGGTTATGCGTAAGGATCGAGTCGAGCACCAAAAGGTTATGCGTTAGGAGCGAGTCGAGCCCCAAAAGGTTATGCGTAAGGATCCCGAGCCGACCGAGCGGGACTTTGAAAGAAATGGACCCAAAGTCCAAAGCAATGCGCGTGGACTTAGAAAAACTAATAAAAAATGACCCAAAAGGTTATGCGTAAGGAGCGAGTCGAGACCCAAAAGGTTATGCGTAAGGAGCGAGTCGGGCTCCAAAAGGTTATGCGTAAGGAGCGAGTCGGGCTCCAAAAGGTTATGCGTAAGGAGCGATTCAAGCATCAAAAGGTTATGCGTAAGGAGCGAGTCGGGCTCCAAAAGGTTATGCGTAAGGAGCGAGTCGGGCTCCAAACGGTTATGCGTAAGGAGCGAATCGAGCCCCAAGAGGTTATGCGTAAGGAGCGAGTCGGGCTCCAAAAGGTTATGCGTAAGGAGCGATTCGAGCCCCAAAAGGTTATGCGTAAGGAGCGAGCCGACCGAGCGGGACTTTGAAAGAAATGGACCCAAAGTCCAAAGCAATGCGCGTGGACTTAGAAAAAATAATAAAAAATGACCCAAAAGGTTATGCGTAAGGAGCGAGTCGGGCTCCAAAAGGTTATGCGTAAGGAGCGAGTCGAGCCCCAAGCGGTTATGCGTAAGGAGCGAGTCGAGCACCAAAAGGTTATGCGTAAGAAGCGAGTCAAGACCCAAAAGGTTATGCGTAAGGAGCGAGTCGGGCTCCAAAAGGTTATGCGTAAGGAGCGAGTCGGGCTCCAAAAGGTTCTGCGTAAGGAGCGAATCGAGCCCCAAGAGGTTATGCGTAAGGAGCGAGTCGGGCTCCAAAAGGTTATGCGTAAGGAGCGATTCGAGCCCCAAAAGGTTATGCGTAAGGAGCGAGCCGACCGAGCGGGACTTTGAAAGAAATGGACCCAAAGTCCAAAGCAATGCGCGTGGACTTAGAAAAACTAATAAAAAATGACCCAAAAGGTTATGCGTAAGGAGCGAGTCGGGCTCCAAAAGGTTATGCGTAAGGAGCGAGTCGAGCCCCAAGAGGTTATGCGTAAGAAGCGAGTCAAGACCCAAAAGGTTATGCGTAAGGAGCGAGTCGGGCTCCAAAAGGTTATGCGTAAGGAGCGAGCCGAGCCCCAAAAGGTTATGCGTAAGGAGCGAGTCAGGCTCCAAAAGGTTATGCGTAAGGATCGAGTCGAGCACCAAAAGGTTATGCGTTAGGAGCGAGTCGAGCCCCAAAAGGTTATGCGTAAGGATCCCGAGCCGACCGAGCGGGACTTTGAAAGAAATGGACCCAAAGTCCAAAGCAATGCGCGTGGACTTAGAAAAACTAATAAAAAATGACCCAAAAGGTTATGCGTAAGGAGCGAGTCGAGACCCAAAAGGTTATGCGTAAGGAGCGAGTCGGGCTCCAAAAGGTTATGCGTAAGGAGCGAGTCAAGACCCAAAAGGTTATGCGTAAGGAGCGAGTCGGGCTCCAAAAGGTTATGCGTAAGGAGCGAGCCGAGCCCCAAAAGGTTATGCGTAAGGAGCGAGTCAGGCTCCAAAAGGTTATGCGTAAGGATCGAGTCGAGCACCAAAAGGTTATGCGTTAGGAGCGAGTCGAGCCCCAAAAGGTTATGCGTAAGGATCCCGAGCCGACCGAGCGGGACTTTGAAAGAAATGGACCCAAAGTCCAAAGCAATGCGCGTGGACTTAGAAAAACTAATAAAAAATGACCCAAAAGGTTATGCGTAAGGAGCGAGTCGAGACCCAAAAGGTTATGCGTAAGGAGCGAGTCGAGCCCCAAGAGGTTATGCGTAAGGAGCGAGTCGAGCACCAAAAGGTTATGCGTAAGAAGCGAGTCAAGACCCAAAAGGTTATGCGTAAGGAGCGAGTCGGGCTCCAAAAGGTTATGCGTAAGGAGCGCGTCGGGCTCCAAAAGGTTATGCGTAAGGAGCGAGTCGGGCTCCAAAAGGTTATGCGTTAGGATCCCGAGCCGACCGAGTGGGACTTTGAAAGAAATGGACCCAAAGTTCAAAGCAATGCGCGTGGACTTAGAAAAACTAATAAAAAATGACCCAAAAGGTTATGCGTAAGGAGCGAGTCGAGACCCAAAAGGTTATGCGTAAGGAGCGAGTCGAGCCCCAAGAGGTTATGCGTAAGGAGCGAGTCGAGCACCAAAAGGTTATGCGTAAGAAGCGAGTCAAGACCCAAAAGGTTATGCGTAAGGAGCGAGTCGGGCTCCAAAAGGTTATGCGTAAGGAGCGCGTCGGGCTCCAAAAGGTTATGCGTAAGGAGCGAGTCGGGCTCCAAAAGGTTATGCGTTAGGATCCCGAGCCGACCGAGTGGGACTTTGAAAGAAATGGACCCAAAGTTCAAAGCAATGCGCGTGGACTTAGAAAAAAAATCGACCGAGAGACCAAAGCAATGCGCGTGGACTTTGAATTTTTTATTTCTTAGATCGCTACGACGTTACGGATTGTGTAACAGGACGGCGGTAGTTCTTATGATCATATAAACCTAGCCAATGATCTTTTCTAACGACCGACTAACTCACAAAGGTCATTGATGAAATTCCCACTGTCCCTGTATGACTTTTTTTTTCTTTTCAAAAGAAAAAAAAAAAAATGACCCAAAAGGTTATGCGTAAGGAGCGAGTCGGGCTCCAAAAGGTTATGCGTAAGGAGCGAGTCGGGCTCCAAACGGTTATGCGTAAGGAGCGAATCGAGCCCCAAGAGGTTATGCGTAAGGAGCGAGTCGGGCTCCAAAAGGTTATGCGTAAGGAGCGATTCGAGCCCCAAAAGGTTATGCGTAAGGAGCGAGCCGACCGAGCGGGACTTTGAAAGAAATGGACCCAAAGTCCAAAGCAATGCGCGTGGACTTAGAAAAAATAATAAAAAATGACCCAAAAGGTTATGCGTAAGGAGCGAGTCGGGCTCCAAAAGGTTATGCGTAAGGAGCGAGTCGAGCCCCAAGAGGTTATGCGTAAGAAGCGAGTCAAGACCCAAAAGGTTATGCGTAAGGAGCGAGTCGGGCTCCAAAAGGTTATGCGTAAGGAGCGAGCCGAGCCCCAAAAGGTTATGCGTAAGGAGCGAGTCAGGCTCCAAAAGGTTATGCGTAAGGATCGAGTCGAGCACCAAAAGGTTATGCGTTAGGAGCGAGTCGAGCCCCAAAAGGTTATGCGTAAGGATCCCGAGCCGACCGAGCGGGACTTTGAAAGAAATGGACCCAAAGTCCAAAGCAATGCGCGTGGACTTAGAAAAACTAATAAAAAATGACCCAAAAGGTTATGCGTAAGGAGCGAGTCGAGACCCAAAAGGTTATGCGTAAGGAGCGAGTCGGGCTCCAAAAGGTTATGCGTAAGGAGCGAGTCGGGCTCCAAAAGGTTATGCGTAAGGAGCGATTCAAGCATCAAAAGGTTATGCGTAAGGAGCGAGTCGGGCTCCAAAAGGTTATGCGTAAGGAGCGAGTCGGGCTCCAAACGGTTATGCGTAAGGAGCGAATCGAGCACCAAAAGGTTATGCGTAAGGAGCGATTCAAGCCCCAAAAGGTTATGCGTAAGGATCCCGAGCCGACCGAGCGGGACTTTGAAAGAAATGGACCCAAAGTCCAAAGCAATGCGCGTGGACTTAGAAAAACTAATAAAAAATGACCCAAAAGGTTATGCGTAAGGAGCGAGTCGAGACCCAAAAGGTTATGCGTAAGGAGCGAGTCGGGCCCCAAAAGGTTATGCGTTAGGAGCGAGCCGACCGAGCGGGACTTTGAAAGAAATGGACCCAAAGTTCAAAGCAATGCGCGTGGACTTAGAAAAAATAATAAAAAATGACCCAAAAGGTTATGCGTAAGGAGCGAGTCGGGCTCCAAAAGGTTATGCGTAAGGAGCGAGTCGAGCCCCAAGAGGTTATGCGTAAGGAGCGAATCGAGCCCCAAGAGGTTATGCGTAAGGAGCGAGTCGGGCTCCAAAAGGTTATGCGTAAGGAGCGATTCGAGCCCCAAAAGGTTATGCGTAAGGAGCGAGCCGACCGAGCGGGACTTTGAAAGAAATGGACCCAAAGTCCAAAGCAATGCGCGTGGACTTAGAAAAAATAATAAAAAATGACCCAAAAGGTTATGCGTAAGGAGCGAGTCGGGCTCCAAAAGGTTATGCGTAAGGAGCGAGTCGAGCCCCAAGAGGTTATGCGTAAGAAGCGAGTCAAGACCCAAAAGGTTATGCGTAAGGAGCGAGTCGGGCTCCAAAAGGTTATGCGTAAGGAGCGAGCCGAGCCCCAAAAGGTTATGCGTAAGGAGCGAGTCAGGCTCCAAAAGGTTATGCGTAAGGATCGAGTCGAGCACCAAAAGGTTATGCGTTAGGAGCGAGTCGAGCCCCAAAAGGTTATGCGTAAGGATCCCGAGCCGACCGAGCGGGACTTTGAAAGAAATGGACCCAAAGTCCAAAGCAATGCGCGTGGACTTAGAAAAACTAATAAAAAATGACCCAAAAGGTTATGCGTAAGGAGCGAGTCGAGACCCAAAAGGTTATGCGTAAGGAGCGAGTCGGGCTCCAAAAGGTTATGCGTAAGGAGCGAGTCGGGCTCCAAAAGGTTATGCGTAAGGAGCGATTCAAGCATCAAAAGGTTATGCGTAAGGAGCGAGTCGGGCTCCAAAAGGTTATGCGTAAGGAGCGAGTCGGGCTCCAAACGGTTATGCGTAAGGAGCGAATCGAGCCCCAAGAGGTTATGCGTAAGGAGCGAGTCGGGCTCCAAAAGGTTATGCGTAAGGAGCGATTCGAGCCCCAAAAGGTTATGCGTAAGGAGCGAGCCGACCGAGCGGGACTTTGAAAGAAATGGACCCAAAGTCCAAAGCAATGCGCGTGGACTTAGAAAAAATAATAAAAAATGACCCAAAAGGTTATGCGTAAGGAGCGAGTCGGGCTCCAAAAGGTTATGCGTAAGGAGCGAGTCGAGCCCCAAGAGGTTATGCGTAAGGAGCGAGTCGAGCACCAAAAGGTTATGCGTAAGAAGCGAGTCAAGACCCAAAAGGTTATGCGTAAGGAGCGAGTCGGGCTCCAAAAGGTTATGCGTAAGGAGCGAGTCGGGCTCCAAAAGGTTCTGCGTAAGGAGCGAATCGAGCCCCAAGAGGTTATGCGTAAGGAGCGAGTCGGGCTCCAAAAGGTTATGCGTAAGGAGCGATTCGAGCCCCAAAAGGTTATGCGTAAGGAGCGAGCCGACCGAGCGGGACTTTGAAAGAAATGGACCCAAAGTCCAAAGCAATGCGCGTGGACTTAGAAAAACTAATAAAAAATGACCCAAAAGGTTATGCGTAAGGAGCGAGTCGGGCTCCAAAAGGTTATGCGTAAGGAGCGAGTCGAGCCCCAAGAGGTTATGCGTAAGAAGCGAGTCAAGACCCAAAAGGTTATGCGTAAGGAGCGAGTCGGGCTCCAAAAGGTTATGCGTAAGGAGCGAGCCGAGCCCCAAAAGGTTATGCGTAAGGAGCGAGTCAGGCTCCAAAAGGTTATGCGTAAGGATCGAGTCGAGCACCAAAAGGTTATGCGTTAGGAGCGAGTCGAGCCCCAAAAGGTTATGCGTAAGGATCCCGAGCCGACCGAGCGGGACTTTGAAAGAAATGGACCCAAAGTCCAAAGCAATGCGCGTGGACTTAGAAAAACTAATAAAAAATGACCCAAAAGGTTATGCGTAAGGAGCGAGTCGAGACCCAAAAGGTTATGCGTAAGGAGCGAGTCGGGCTCCAAAAGGTTATGCGTAAGGAGCGAGTCAAGACCCAAAAGGTTATGCGTAAGGAGCGAGTCGGGCTCCAAAAGGTTATGCGTAAGGAGCGAGCCGAGCCCCAAAAGGTTATGCGTAAGGAGCGAGTCAGGCTCCAAAAGGTTATGCGTAAGGATCGAGTCGAGCACCAAAAGGTTATGCGTTAGGAGCGAGTCGAGCCCCAAAAGGTTATGCGTAAGGATCCCGAGCCGACCGAGCGGGACTTTGAAAGAAATGGACCCAAAGTCCAAAGCAATGCGCGTGGCCTTAGAAAAACTAATAAAAAATGACCCAAAAGGTTATGCGTAAGGAGCGAGTCGAGACCCAAAAGGTTATGCGTAAGGAGCGAGTCGAGCCCCAAGAGGTTATGCGTAAGGAGCGAGTCGAGCACCAAAAGGTTATGCGTAAGAAGCGAGTCAAGACCCAAAAGGTTATGCGTAAGGAGCGAGTCGGGCTCCAAAAGGTTATGCGTAAGGAGCGCGTCGGGCTCCAAAAGGTTATGCGTAAGGAGCGAGTCGGGCTCCAAAAGGTTATGCGTTAGGATCCCGAGCCGACCGAGTGGGACTTTGAAAGAAATGGACCCAAAGTTCAAAGCAATGCGCGTGGACTTAGAAAAACTAATAAAAAATGACCCAAAAGGTTATGCGTAAGGAGCGAGTCGAGACCCAAAAGGTTATGCGTAAGAAGCGAGTCAAGACCCAAAAGGTTATGCGTAAGGAGCGAGTCGGGCTCCAAAAGGTTATGCGTAAGGAGCGAGTCGGGCTCCAAAAGGTTCTGCGTAAGGAGCGAATCGAGCCCCAAGAGGTTATGCGTAAGGAGCGAGTCGGGCTCCAAAAGGTTATGCGTAAGGAGCGATTCGAGCCCCAAAAGGTTATGCGTAAGGAGCGAGCCGACCGAGCGGGACTTTGAAAGAAATGGACCCAAAGTCCAAAGCAATGCGCGTGGACTTAGAAAAAATAATAAAAAATGACCCAAAAGGTTATGCGTAAGGAGCGAGTCGGGCTCCAAAAGGTTATGCGTAAGGAGCGAGTCGAGCCCCAAGAGGTTATGCGTAAGAAGCGAGTCAAGACCCAAAAGGTTATGCGTAAGGAGCGAGTCGGGCTCCAAAAGGTTATGCGTAAGGAGCGAGCCAAGCCCCAAAAGGTTATGCGTAAGGAGCGAGTCGGGCTCCAAAAGGTTATGCGTAAGGAGCGATTCAAGCCCCAAAAGGTTATGCGTAAGGATCCCGAGCCGACCGAGCGGGACTTTGAAAGAAATGGACCCAAAGTCCAAAGCAATGCGCGTGGACTTAGAAAAAATAATAAAAAATGACCCAAAAGGTTATGCGTAAGGAGCGAGTCGAGACCCAAAAGGTTATGCGTAAGGAGCGAGTCGGGCTCCAAAAGGTTATGCGTAAGGAGCGTGTCGAGCACAGCACCAAAAGGTTATGCGTAAGGAGCGAGCCGATCCCCAAGAGGTTATGCGTAAAGATTTTCGAAAATTTTCGAAAAAGTGCCAAAATCCAAAAAAATTGTTGAAAAATTGTTTATTTAACAATTAATTCTCGATTGTCGTGAAAATTGAAAATTCGAAAAATTTTCAAACAGGTCTGGGGCGGGTAAAAATTTGGCACCTTTCGAGGGGCTTTCTCCCATAAGAGCCAACGCATAAGACCGTACGGCGCCGATGTCCTTTTTCGATATCTCGGTACTATGTAAGACTCGGTTGAGTTGAGCATACATCACGAAATTCGTGTTATAATCTCATCCACAGCATTACCGCGGGTCGGCGTCCTAGACCGAATGGCCCTTAAGCGGTTTGCGCCCAAGGCGTTGCCAGATCGTCGCAAAACTTGCGTTCGATAACAACCGAGCATCGACTCACTCGATTCCGAGCGAGAATATTTTGAAACTCATATTTTTCGAACGGTGAATTTATTTTCGCCGACCACGTCGACTAAGAAATGAATTTTTCTAACGTCGGGTAAAACCTTTTTTCTCTTGTAGTTTTTAACTTCGGAGAGACTGTTTGAATTTGAACGATAATACCCATGGTTTCGCTACGTTGACGGGCCTTCGTAGCGTGCCGTGCGTCGTTCTTTTGGAGCTCTCTCTGTTTCAGTGACGTAGTTTTCAAAAGAACGACATCGAAAGCGAAATAGTGCCTCTTATTTTATAAAAACAGAAGCGCTCGACACGATCTTTCGTCGAAGAATCTTCGTTGTTGAATAAAAACAAACAAACGGTCGAAAAGTGTCGTCGGATCGAATATACTCGATCTCGACGTTGAATGACACAAAAAAACCGCGCGTTGTGCAACACAATATTCTAGAGAAAGTCGCTCGAGTTAACTTTTTTGAAAAAAAAAAAAAAAATCGAGCCTCTCGTATCTTGAATAGAGCGTAGCGCGCGCATTTTTGCGTTAGCACGTTTAATGAAAGACGAAGCTCCCTGGTTGATCCTGCCAGTAGTCATATGCTTGTCTCAAAGATTAAGCCATGCATGTCTCAGTGCATGCCGCATTAAGGTGAAACCGCGAATGGCTCATTAAATCAGTTATGGTTCCTTAGATCGTACCCACATTTACTTGGATAACTGTGGTAATTCTAGAGCTAATACATGCAAACTAGAGTCCCGACCAGAGATGGAAGGGACGCTTTTATTAGATCAAAACCAATCGATGGCAGTTCCTCGTGGATTGTTCATCGTTAATTTTGGTGACTCTGAATAACTTTGTGCTGATCGCATGGTCTCGTACCGGCGACGCATCTTTCAAATGTCTGCCTTATCAACTGTCGATGGTAGGTTCTGCGCCTACCATGGTTGTAACGGGTAACGGGGAATCAGGGTTCGATTCCGGAGAGGGAGCCTGAGAAACGGCTACCACATCCAAGGAAGGCAGCAGGCGCGCAAATTACCCACTCCCGGCACGGGGAGGTAGTGACGAAAAATAACGATACGGGACTCATCCGAGGCCCCGTAATCGGAATGAGTACACTTTAAATCCTTTAACGAGGATCCATTGGAGGGCAAGTCTGGTGCCAGCAGCCGCGGTAATTCCAGCTCCAATAGCGTATATTAAAGTTGTTGCGGTTAAAAAGCTCGTAGTTGAATCTGTGTGCCACGCTGTCGGTTCATCGCTCGCGATGTTTAACTGACATGATTGTGGGACGTCCTACCGGTGGGCTTAGCTTTGGGGCTTGTAAAAGGGTCTCAAGGCGGCCCAGCTAATATCCCATCGCGGTGCTCTTCATCGAGTGTCGAGGTGGGCCGGTACGTTTACTTTGAACAAATTAGAGTGCTCAAAGCAGGCTATTTTCGCCTGAATACTGCGTGCATGGAATAATGGAATAGGACCTCGGTTCTATTTTGTTGGTTTTAAGAACCCCGAGGTAATGATTAATAGGGACAGATGGGGGCATTCGTATTGCGACGTTAGAGGTGAAATTCTTGGATCGTCGCAAGACGGACAGAAGCGAAAGCATTTGCCAAAAATGTTTTCATTAATCAAGAACGAAAGTTAGAGGTTCGAAGGCGATCAGATACCGCCCTAGTTCTAACCATAAACGATGCCAGCTAGCGATCCGCCGAAGTTCCTCCGATGACTCGGCGGGCAGCTTCCGGGAAACCAAAGCTTTTGGGTTCCGGGGAAGTATGGTTGCAAAGCTGAAACTTAAAGGAATTGACGGAAGGGCACCACCAGGAGTGGAGCCTGCGGCTTAATTTGACTCAACACGGGAAACCTCACCAGGCCCGGACACCGGAAGGATTGACAGATTGATAGCTCTTTCTTGATTCGGTGGGTGGTGGTGCATGGCCGTTCTTAGTTGGTGGAGCGATTTGTCTGGTTAATTCCGATAACGAACGAGACTCTAGCCTGCTAAATAGGCGTACCTTCTGGTATCTCGAAGGCCCTTGGCTCCTCACGGGGTCAAGTGGTTTTTACTACCGACGTACAAACAAATCTTCTTAGGAGGGGACAAGGCGGCGTTCCTAGCCGCTACGTGATTGAGCAATAACAAGGTCTGTGATGCCCTTAGATGTTTCTGGAGCCGCACGCGCGCTACACTGAAGGAATCAGCGTGTCCTCCCTGACCGAAAGGCCCGGGTGGTAACCCGCTGAAACCTCCTTCGTGCTAGGGATTGGGAGCTAGCAATTATTACCCCATGAAACGAGGAATCCCATGTAAGACGCGAGTCATAAGCTCGCGTTGATTACGTCCCTGCCCTTTGTTACACAACGCCCGACGCTACTAGCCGATTGAATGATTTAGTGAGGTCTTCGGACTGACGCGCGGCAATGTATTTTTACGTTGCCGATTGCGCCGGGAAGATGACCAAACTTGATCATTTAGAGGAAGTAAAAGTCGTAACAAGGTTTCCGTAGGTGAACCTGCGGAAGGATCATTAACGTTTTGCACTAAAAAAACACGCAACGTTTGAAATAAAATTTTCCAAAACCTTTTTTTCGAACGCTTTTTTCGAATTGTACCGCAGAAGTGTTTTTTTTTTAAGTCACGTTTTTCGAACGCTTTGTAGTGACAAAAAAAAACGCTTCTCGTTGTGAATAATTTTTCGCTGCGGCAACCTCTTGCAAACGGATGCGCGTCGCGCCTTCTCGTTTTGCACTTGGCTTTTAAATGAATTTACGCCGTTAAGTCGAAAGATCTCAACGATCCCAGGTACACATCGTCTTTTTTTATTTATTTTAAATAAAAATAAAGACCGACGTTACGCTCGTTTTTTTTTTTTAAATCAAGTCAC
>JASATB010000026.1:0-26184 GCA_038277355.1 Encarsia formosa | reverse complement strand
AATATGCACAAAAATTTAGCCTAGAAAAAGCTATGGTCGTTTGAAGATAGCTGCAAATGAGCAAAAATAGCAATATCTGTGTAGGACTTTATTATTATAAAAAAAACCAAACTATGTCGTCAAAATATTTTTACAAAAAAGAACTTATTTTGAACAAAATTTTTTCGCAAACTAGAGGTTTCTATCTCATTTTGATCAAAAGTAAGAATTTTTCGAAAAATACCTTAAAATTGCTTGAAACAGCTTAAATATAGGCCATTTTTCAATCTTTGAAAGAATCTAGCACCAAGCAGAAATAAGATAGAGACCTCTAGTTTGTAGCAAAAGTCTTCTATTGAATAGTTCTTTTGCCAAAAAAAATTGGAATAAAATCGGTGAACCTTGTGCGGACGGTTTTTTAAAAAAGTATTATTTTGACCCATATACAAACAAACTATACACCAAAAAAAAGTAATAAAAGGCAAAAAAAAAAAAAAAAATATAGCTTTTTTGGGAACAGCTTATTAAGTGTGTTCTGTATTGTTTGTCTGCTATATCGGTACCAAGACATAAAAATTGAAACACCAGGACGTTTTTAGATAGGTTTTTTACTCAACTTTCGAACGCAACAAACCCTGTTGAAATCGGCCCATTCGTTAAGAAATGGCAGCAAAAATAGTGAAAATGAGCGATCAATTTTTGTTCAATTTGTTGGTTTACATTGAAAACAATTTTATTCATAGAAGACGCAAAAAAATTTTTTAGGACCTAAAAGTTTTGGAATCTTTCTTTTTTGGTGTCTAGAATCGGTAGAAAAAATTTCAGAAAATTTTAAAAAAGTCGGAGAAAATCCTGCTTTTTTAACTTGGACCCCCATTCAACTATGTACAGATACTAAATCATTTATTTGTTAAAAAAAAAAAATTTTAAGCCTAGTGTATTTGGTCTTGAAGCTTGGGATTTGTTATATTAATTAATTTATTGGTTATGAAGTATAATTATGAAGCCCAGCGTTATTGTATCTAGGGGTTTTATTTATTTATTTTTCATTGGTTTAAAATGATATTTATGAAGCCCAGCGTTGTTGGGTTTTAAAGCTTGGAGTTTTATTTATTTACTTATTAATCTGTTTTTCAAACAAATTAAAAAGTCCAGCGTAATTGCGTCTTGAAGCTGGGGGTTTTATTTATTTATTTAATTATCTGTTTATTTAACAAATAAATAAGACCAACGCTATTGGGTTTTAATCTTGGGGTTTGATTTATTTACTCATGTATCTATTTTTTAAAGAAATTAAAAAGACCAGCGTTATAAGGTTTAAAAGCTTGGGGTTTTATATATTTATTTATATATCTGTTTTTTAAACAAATATGAAAGACCAGCGTTATTGGGTTTTGTAGCTTGGGGTTTTATATATTTATTTCTCTGTTTTCCAAACACATTAAAAAGACCAGCGTTATTGGGTTTTAAAGTTTGGGGTTTAATTTATTTATTTATTTATCTATTTTTTAAATTAATTCAAAAGACCAGCGTTATTGGGTTTTAAAGCTTGGGGTTATATTTATTTATTTATCTGTTTTTTAAACAAATTCAAAAGACCAGCGAAATTGAGTTTTAAAGCTTGGGGTTTCATTTTCTTATTTATTTATTAGTTTTAAATATTTATGAAGCCCAACTTTATTGGGTTTTAAATCTTGGGGTTTTATTTTTTTATTTATTTATCTGTTTTTTAAACTAATTCAAAAGACCAGCGTTAATGGGTTTTAAAGCTTGGGGTTTTATTTATTTATTTATTTATTGGATTTAAATAATAATTATAAAGCCCAGTGTTAATGGGTTTTAAAGCTTAGGGTTTTCTTTATTCATTTATTTATCTGTGTTTTAAACAAATTAAAAAGACCAGCATTATTGGGTTTTCAAGTTTGGGGTTTGATTTTTTTATTTATTTATCTGTTTTTTAAACTAATTCATAAGACCAGCGTTCTTGGGTTTCAATGCTTGAAATTTTATTTATTTATTCATTTATTAGATTTAAATAATAATTATAAAGACCAGCGTTATTGGGTTTTAAAGCTTAAAGTTTTATTTATTTATTCATTGGTTTTAAATAATATTTATGAAGCCCAGCGTGATTAAGTTTAAAAGCTTGCTATTTTATTAATTTATTTATTTATCTAATTTTTAAACAAATAAAAAAGACCAGCGATATTGGGTTTTAAAGCTTGGGGTTTTATTCATTAATTTATTTATCTGTTTTTTAAACAAATTAAAAAGTTCAGCGTTATAGGGTTTTAAAGCTTGGGGTTTTATTTATTTATTTATTGGATTTAAATAATAATTATAAAGCCCAGTGTTAATAAGTTTTAAAGCATAGGGTTTTCTTTATTTATTTATTAATCTTTTATTCAAACAAATTAAAAAAAACAGCTCAATTGGGTTTCAAAGCTTGGGATTTTATTTATTTATTTATTTATCTGTTTTTTAAACAAATTCAAAAGACCAGCGTTATTGGGTTTTCAAGCTTGAGGTTTTATTTATTTATTGATTTATCTGTTTTTTAACCAAATTAAAAAGACCAACGTTATTGGGTTTTCAAGCTGGGGGTTTTATTTATTTATTTATATATCTGTTTTTTAAACAAATTCAAAAGACCAGCGTTATTAGGTTTCAAAGCTTGGGGTTTTATTTATTTATTTATTTACCGGTTTTTTAAACAAATCAAAAAGACCAACGTTATAGGGTTTTAAAAATTGGGGTTTGATTTATTTATTTATACATATGTTTTTTAAACAAATAATAGAGACCAGCGTAATTGTCTTTTGAAGCTTGGGGTTTTATATATTTATTTCTCTGTTTTCTTAACACTTTAAAAAGGCCAGCGTTATTAGGTTTTAAAGTTTGGGGTTTAATTTATTTATTTATTTATCTATTTTTTAATCTCATTCAAAAGATAAGTGTTATTGGGTTTTAAAGCTTGGGGTTTTATTTATTTAATTGTTTATCTGTTTTTTAAACAAATAAAAAAGACCAGCGTTATTGGGTTTCAAAGCTTGGGGTTTGATTTATTTACTTATTTATCTGTGTTTTAAACAAATTAAAAAGACCAGCATTATTGGGGTTTCAAGCTTGGGGTTTTATTCATTTATTTAATTATCTGTTTATTTAACAAAAAAAAAAAGCAGCGTTATTGGGTTTCAAAGCTTGGGGTTTCATTCATTTATTTATTTATCTGTTTTGCAAACAAATTAAAAAGAGCAGCGTTATTTGGTTCGAAAGCTTGGGGTTTAATACTTATTTATTCATTGGTTTTGAATAATATTTTCGAATCCCAGCGTTATTCGGTTTTAAAGCTTGGGGGTCTCTTTATTGATTCATTTGTCTGTTTTTTTCACAAATTAAAAAGACCAGCGTTATTGGGTTTTTAAGCTTGGGGTTTAATACTTATTTATTCATTGGTTTTAAATAATATTTTCGAAGCTCAGCGTTATTCGGTTTTAAAGCTTGGAGGTCTATTAATTTATTTAATTAACTGTTATTAAACTAATTCAAAAGACCAGCGTTATTAGGTTTTAAAGCTTGGGGTTTTATTTATTTATTTATTTATTTATTTATTGGATTTAAATAATAATTATAAAGCCCAGTGTAAATGGGTTTTAAAGCTTGGGGTTTTATTTATTCATTTATTTATCTGTGTTTTAAACAAATTAAAAAGACCAGCATTGTTGGGTTTCAAAGCTTGGGGTTTAATTTATTTACTTATTTATCTGTGTTTTAAACAAATTAAAAAGACCAGCATTATTAGGTTTTCAAGCTTGGGGTTTTATTTATTAAGTTATTTATCTGGTTTTTTAACAAATTTATAAGACCAGCGTTATTAGGTTTAAAAGCTTGGGGTTTTATTTATTTATTTATTTTTTGGATTTAAATAATATTTATAAAGCCCAGTGTTAATGGGTTTGAAAGCTTAGGGTTTTCTTGATTTATTTATTTATCTGTTTTTCAAACAAATTAAAAAGATAAGTGTTATTGGCTTTTAAAGCTTGTATACATAAATAATGTTATAAATAATATTTATGAAGCTCATCGCTAGTAAGTTTTAAAGCTTGGAGTTTTATTGATTTATTTATTAATCTGTTATTTAAACAAATTGATAAGTCCAGCGTTATTGGATTTTAAAGATAGGAGTTTCGTTTATTTATTTGTTTATTTATTGGTCTTAAATAATATTTATTAACCCAAGCGTTAATGGGTTTTCAAGCTTGGGGTTTTATTTATTTATTTATTTATCTGTTTTTTAAACAAATTAAAAAGACCAGCGTTATTGGGATTCAAAGCTTGGGGTTTTATTTATTCATTTATTTATCTGTTTTTTAAACAAATTTAAAAGACCAGCGTTATTGGGTTTTAAAGCTTGGGGTTTAAGTTATTTATTTATTTATCTGTTTTTTAAACATATAAAAAAGACCAGCGTTATTGGGATTCAAAGTTTGGGGTTTTCTTTATTTATTTATATATCTGTTTTTTAACCAAATTGAAAAGACCAACGTTATTGGGTTTTCAAGCTTCGGGTTCGATTTATTTATTTCTCTGTTTTCTAAACACATTCAAAAGACCAGCGTTATTGGGTCTTAAAGTTTGGGGTTTAATTTATTTATTTATTTATCTGTATTTTAAACAAATTCAAAAGACGAATGTTAATGGGTTTTAAAGCTTGGGGTTTTATTTATTTATTTATTTATCTGTTTTTAACCAAATTGAAAAGACCAACGGTATTTCGTTTTCAAGCTTGGGGTTTTATTTATTTATTTATATATCTGCTTTAAAAACAAACTAAAAAGACCAGCGTTATTGGGTTTTAAAGCTTAGGGTTTTATTTATTCATTTATTTATCTGTGTTTTAAACATATTAAAAAGTCCAGCATTATTGGGTTTCCGAGATTGTGGTTTTATGAATTTATTTATTTATCCATTTTTAAACAAATAAAAAATACCAGCGTTATTGGGTTTCAAAGCGTGTGGTTTTAATTATTTATTTATTTATCTATTTTTTAAACTAATTCAAAAGACCAGCGTTATTGGGTTTTAAAGCTTGGAATTTAAGTTATTTATTTATTTATCTGTTTTTTAAACATATAAAAAAGACCAGCGTTATGGGGATTCAAAGCTTGGGGTTTAATTCATTTACTTATTTATCTGTTTTTCAAACAAATTCAAAAGACCACCGTAATTGGGTTTTAAAGATTGGGGTTTTCTATATTCATTTATTTATCTGTGTTTTAAACAAATTAAAAAGACCAGCATTATTAAGTTTTCAAGCTTAAGGTTTTATTTAATTATTTATTTTTCTGGTTTTTAAACAAATCCAAAAGACCAGAGTTATTGGGTTTTAAAGCTTGGGGTTTTATTTATTTATTTATTTATTAGATTTAAATGATATTTATAAAGCCCAGTGTTAATGGGTTTTAAAGCTTAGGGTTTTCTTTATTTATTTATTTATCTTTTTTTCAAACAAATTAAAAAGATCAGCGTTATTGGGTTTGAAAGCTTAGGGTTTTATTTATTCATTTATTTATCTGTGTTTGAAACAAATTAAAATGACCAGCATTATTGGGTTTCCAAGATTGTGGTTTTCTTAATTTATTTATTTATTTGTTTTATAAACAAATCAAAAAGACAAGCGTTATTGTGTTTTGAAGCTTGGGGTTTTATTTGTTTATTTATTTATCTGTGTTTCAAACAAATTAAAAAGACCAGCATTTTTGGGTTTTCAAGCTTGGGGTTTTATTTATTTATTTATTTATTTATCTGTTTTTCAAACAAATTAAAAAGATCAGTGTTATTGGGTTTTAAAGCTTGTATAAATGAATATTGTTATAAATAATATTTATAAAGCCCAGCGTCATTAAGTTTTAAATCTTGGAGTTTTATTTATTTATTTATTAATCTGTTTTTTAAACAAATTAAAAAGACCAGCGTCATTGGATTTTAAAGATATGACTTTTTGTGTATTTATTTATTTGTTTATTAATCTTAAATAATATTTATGAAGCCCAGCGTTATTGGGTTTTAAAGCTTGGAGTATATTTTATTTATTTATTAATCTGTTATTCAAACAAATTAAAAAAACCAGCGTAATTGTGTTTTGAAGCTTGGGGTTTTATTTGTTTATTTATATATCTGCTTTTAAAAAAAATTAAAAGGACCAGCGTTATTGGGTTTTAAAGCTTGGGGTTTTATTTATTCATTTATTTATCTGTTTTTTAAACAAATTAAAAAGACCAGTATTATTGGGTTTTCAAGCTTGGGGTTTTATTTATTTATTTTTTTATCTGTTTTTTTAACAAATAAAAAAGACCTGCGTTATTGAATTTTGAAGCTTGGGGTTTTATTTATTTATTTATTTTTTGGATTTAAATAATATTTATATAGCCCAGTAATAATGGCTTTGAAAGCTTAGGGTTTTCTTTATTTATTTATTTATCTGTTTTTCAAACAAATTAAAAAGATCTGTGTTATTGGCTTTTAAAGCTTGTATACATAAATAATGTTATAAATAATATTCATGAAGCTCATCGCTAGTAAGTTTGAAAGCTTGGAGTTTTATTGATTTATTTATTAATCTGTTATTTAAACAATTTGATAAGACCAGCGTCATTGGATTTTAAAGATAGGAGTTTCGTTTATTTATTTGTTTATTTATTGGTCTTAAATAATATTTATTAACCCAAGCGTTAATGGGTTTTCAAGCTTGGAGTTTTATTTATTTATTTATTTATCTGTTTTTTAAACAAATTAAAAAGACCAGCGTTATTGGGTTTTAAAGTTTGGGGTTTAATTTATTTATTTATTTATCTATTTTTTAAATTAATTCAAAAGACCAGCGTTATTGGGTTTTAAAGCTTGGGGTTATATTTATTTATTTATCTGTTTTTTAAACAAATTCAAAAGACCAGCGAAATTGAGTTTTAAAGCTTGGGGTTTCATTTTCTTATTTATTTATTAGTTTTAAATATTTATGAAGCCCAACTTTATTGGGTTTTAAATCTTGGGGTTTTATTTTTTTATTTATTTATCTGTTTTTTAAACTAATTCAAAAGACCAGCGTTAATGGGTTTTAAAGCTTGGGGTTTTATTTATTTATTTATTTATTGGATTTAAATAATAATTATAAAGCCCAGTGTTAATGGGTTTTAAAGCTTAGGGTTTTCTTTATTCATTTATTTATCTGTGTTTTAAACAAATTAAAAAGACCAGCATTATTGGGTTTTCAAGTTTGGGGTTTGATTTTTTTATTTATTTATCTGTTTTTTAAACTAATTCATAAGACCAGCGTTCTTGGGTTTCAATGCTTGAAATTTTATTTATTTATTCATTTATTAGATTTAAATAATAATTATAAAGACCAGCGTTATTGGGTTTTAAAGCTTAAAGTTTTATTTATTTATTCATTGGTTTTAAATAATATTTATGAAGCCCAGCGTGATTAAGTTTAAAAGCTTGCTATTTTATTAATTTATTTATTTATCTAATTTTTAAACAAATAAAAAAGACCAGCGATATTGGGTTTTAAAGCTTGGGGTTTTATTCATTAATTTATTTATCTGTTTTTTAAACAAATTAAAAAGTTCAGCGTTATAGGGTTTTAAAGCTTGGGGTTTTATTTATTTATTTATTGGATTTAAATAATAATTATAAAGCCCAGTGTTAATAAGTTTTAAAGCATAGGGTTTTCTTTATTTATTTATTAATCTTTTATTCAAACAAATTAAAAAAAACAGCTCAATTGGGTTTCAAAGCTTGGGATTTTATTTATTTATTTATTTATCTGTTTTTTAAACAAATTCAAAAGACCAGCGTTATTGGGTTTTCAAGCTTGAGGTTTTATTTATTTATTGATTTATCTGTTTTTTAACCAAATTAAAAAGACCAACGTTATTGGGTTTTCAAGCTGGGGGTTTTATTTATTTATTTATATATCTGTTTTTTAAACAAATTCAAAAGACCAGCGTTATTAGGTTTCAAAGCTTGGGGTTTTATTTATTTATTTATTTACCGGTTTTTTAAACAAATCAAAAAGACCAACGTTATAGGGTTTTAAAAATTGGGGTTTGATTTATTTATTTATACATATGTTTTTTAAACAAATAATAGAGACCAGCGTAATTGTCTTTTGAAGCTTGGGGTTTTATATATTTATTTCTCTGTTTTCTTAACACTTTAAAAAGGCCAGCGTTATTAGGTTTTAAAGTTTGGGGTTTAATTTATTTATTTATTTATCTATTTTTTAATCTCATTCAAAAGATAAGTGTTATTGGGTTTTAAAGCTTGGGGTTTTATTTATTTAATTGTTTATCTGTTTTTTAAACAAATAAAAAAGACCAGCGTTATTGGGTTTCAAAGCTTGGGGTTTGATTTATTTACTTATTTATCTGTGTTTTAAACAAATTAAAAAGACCAGCATTATTGGGGTTTCAAGCTTGGGGTTTTATTCATTTATTTAATTATCTGTTTATTTAACAAAAAAAAAAAGCAGCGTTATTGGGTTTCAAAGCTTGGGGTTTCATTCATTTATTTATTTATCTGTTTTGCAAACAAATTAAAAAGAGCAGCGTTATTTGGTTCGAAAGCTTGGGGTTTAATACTTATTTATTCATTGGTTTTGAATAATATTTTCGAATCCCAGCGTTATTCGGTTTTAAAGCTTGGGGGTCTCTTTATTGATTCATTTGTCTGTTTTTTTCACAAATTAAAAAGACCAGCGTTATTGGGTTTTTAAGCTTGGGGTTTAATACTTATTTATTCATTGGTTTTAAATAATATTTTCGAAGCTCAGCGTTATTCGGTTTTAAAGCTTGGAGGTCTATTAATTTATTTAATTAACTGTTATTAAACTAATTCAAAAGACCAGCGTTATTAGGTTTTAAAGCTTGGGGTTTTATTTATTTATTTATTTATTTATTTATTGGATTTAAATAATAATTATAAAGCCCAGTGTAAATGGGTTTTAAAGCTTGGGGTTTTATTTATTCATTTATTTATCTGTGTTTTAAACAAATTAAAAAGACCAGCATTGTTGGGTTTCAAAGCTTGGGGTTTAATTTATTTACTTATTTATCTGTGTTTTAAACAAATTAAAAAGACCAGCATTATTAGGTTTTCAAGCTTGGGGTTTTATTTATTAAGTTATTTATCTGGTTTTTTAACAAATTTATAAGACCAGCGTTATTAGGTTTAAAAGCTTGGGGTTTTATTTATTTATTTATTTTTTGGATTTAAATAATATTTATAAAGCCCAGTGTTAATGGGTTTGAAAGCTTAGGGTTTTCTTGATTTATTTATTTATCTGTTTTTCAAACAAATTAAAAAGATAAGTGTTATTGGCTTTTAAAGCTTGTATACATAAATAATGTTATAAATAATATTTATGAAGCTCATCGCTAGTAAGTTTTAAAGCTTGGAGTTTTATTGATTTATTTATTAATCTGTTATTTAAACAAATTGATAAGTCCAGCGTTATTGGATTTTAAAGATAGGAGTTTCGTTTATTTATTTGTTTATTTATTGGTCTTAAATAATATTTATTAACCCAAGCGTTAATGGGTTTTCAAGCTTGGGGTTTTATTTATTTATTTATTTATCTGTTTTTTAAACAAATTAAAAAGACCAGCGTTATTGGGATTCAAAGCTTGGGGTTTTATTTATTCATTTATTTATCTGTTTTTTAAACAAATTTAAAAGACCAGCGTTATTGGGTTTTAAAGCTTGGGGTTTAAGTTATTTATTTATTTATCTGTTTTTTAAACATATAAAAAAGACCAGCGTTATTGGGATTCAAAGTTTGGGGTTTTCTTTATTTATTTATATATCTGTTTTTTAACCAAATTGAAAAGACCAACGTTATTGGGTTTTCAAGCTTCGGGTTCGATTTATTTATTTCTCTGTTTTCTAAACACATTCAAAAGACCAGCGTTATTGGGTCTTAAAGTTTGGGGTTTAATTTATTTATTTATTTATCTGTATTTTAAACAAATTCAAAAGACGAATGTTAATGGGTTTTAAAGCTTGGGGTTTTATTTATTTATTTATTTATCTGTTTTTAACCAAATTGAAAAGACCAACGGTATTTCGTTTTCAAGCTTGGGGTTTTATTTATTTATTTATATATCTGCTTTAAAAACAAACTAAAAAGACCAGCGTTATTGGGTTTTAAAGCTTAGGGTTTTATTTATTCATTTATTTATCTGTGTTTTAAACATATTAAAAAGTCCAGCATTATTGGGTTTCCGAGATTGTGGTTTTATGAATTTATTTATTTATCCATTTTTAAACAAATAAAAAATACCAGCGTTATTGGGTTTCAAAGCGTGTGGTTTTAATTATTTATTTATTTATCTATTTTTTAAACTAATTCAAAAGACCAGCGTTATTGGGTTTTAAAGCTTGGAATTTAAGTTATTTATTTATTTATCTGTTTTTTAAACATATAAAAAAGACCAGCGTTATGGGGATTCAAAGCTTGGGGTTTAATTCATTTACTTATTTATCTGTTTTTCAAACAAATTCAAAAGACCACCGTAATTGGGTTTTAAAGATTGGGGTTTTCTATATTCATTTATTTATCTGTGTTTTAAACAAATTAAAAAGACCAGCATTATTAAGTTTTCAAGCTTAAGGTTTTATTTAATTATTTATTTTTCTGGTTTTTAAACAAATCCAAAAGACCAGAGTTATTGGGTTTTAAAGCTTGGGGTTTTATTTATTTATTTATTTATTAGATTTAAATGATATTTATAAAGCCCAGTGTTAATGGGTTTTAAAGCTTAGGGTTTTCTTTATTTATTTATTTATCTTTTTTTCAAACAAATTAAAAAGATCAGCGTTATTGGGTTTGAAAGCTTAGGGTTTTATTTATTCATTTATTTATCTGTGTTTGAAACAAATTAAAATGACCAGCATTATTGGGTTTCCAAGATTGTGGTTTTCTTAATTTATTTATTTATTTGTTTTATAAACAAATCAAAAAGACAAGCGTTATTGTGTTTTGAAGCTTGGGGTTTTATTTGTTTATTTATTTATCTGTGTTTCAAACAAATTAAAAAGACCAGCATTTTTGGGTTTTCAAGCTTGGGGTTTTATTTATTTATTTATTTATTTATCTGTTTTTCAAACAAATTAAAAAGATCAGTGTTATTGGGTTTTAAAGCTTGTATAAATGAATATTGTTATAAATAATATTTATAAAGCCCAGCGTCATTAAGTTTTAAATCTTGGAGTTTTATTTATTTATTTATTAATCTGTTTTTTAAACAAATTAAAAAGACCAGCGTCATTGGATTTTAAAGATATGACTTTTTGTGTATTTATTTATTTGTTTATTAATCTTAAATAATATTTATGAAGCCCAGCGTTATTGGGTTTTAAAGCTTGGAGTATATTTTATTTATTTATTAATCTGTTATTCAAACAAATTAAAAAAACCAGCGTAATTGTGTTTTGAAGCTTGGGGTTTTATTTGTTTATTTATATATCTGCTTTTAAAAAAAATTAAAAGGACCAGCGTTATTGGGTTTTAAAGCTTGGGGTTTTATTTATTCATTTATTTATCTGTTTTTTAAACAAATTAAAAAGACCAGTATTATTGGGTTTTCAAGCTTGGGGTTTTATTTATTTATTTTTTTATCTGTTTTTTTAACAAATAAAAAAGACCTGCGTTATTGAATTTTGAAGCTTGGGGTTTTATTTATTTATTTATTTTTTGGATTTAAATAATATTTATATAGCCCAGTAATAATGGCTTTGAAAGCTTAGGGTTTTCTTTATTTATTTATTTATCTGTTTTTCAAACAAATTAAAAAGATCTGTGTTATTGGCTTTTAAAGCTTGTATACATAAATAATGTTATAAATAATATTCATGAAGCTCATCGCTAGTAAGTTTGAAAGCTTGGAGTTTTATTGATTTATTTATTAATCTGTTATTTAAACAATTTGATAAGACCAGCGTCATTGGATTTTAAAGATAGGAGTTTCGTTTATTTATTTGTTTATTTATTGGTCTTAAATAATATTTATTAACCCAAGCGTTAATGGGTTTTCAAGCTTGGAGTTTTATTTATTTATTTATTTATCTGTTTTTTAAACAAATTAAAAAGACCAGCGTTATTGGGATTCAAAACTTGGGGTTTTATTTATTCATTTATTTATCTGTTTTTTAAACAAATTCAAAAGACCAGCGTTATTGGGTTTTAAAGCTTGGGGTTTAAGTTATTTATTTATTTATCTGTTTTTTAAACATATAAAAAAGACCAGCGTTATTGGGATTCAAAGCTTGGGGTTTTCTTTATTTATTTATATATCTGTTTTTTAACCAAATTGAAAAGACCAACGTTATTGGGTTTTCAAGCTTCGGGTTTGATTTATTTATTTCTCTGTTTTCTAAACACATTCAAAAGACCAGCGTTATTGGGTCTTAAAGTTTGGGGTTTAATTTATTTATTTATTTATCTGTATTTTAAACAAATTCAAAAGACGAATGTTAGTGGGTTTTAAAGCTTGGGGTTTTATTTATTTATTTATATATCTGTTTTTAACCAAATTGAAAAGACCAACGGTATTTCATTTTCAAGCTTGGGGTTTTATTTATTTATTTATATATCTGCTTTAAAAACAAACTAAAAAGACCAGCGTTATTGGGTTTTAAAGCTTAGGTTTTTATTTATTCATTTATTTATCTGTGTTTTAAACAAATTAAAAAGACCAGCATTATTCTGTTTCCGAGATTGTGGTTTTATTAATTTATTTATTTATCCATTTTTAAACAAATAAAAAAGACCAGCGTTATTGGGTTTCAAAGCGTGTGGTTTTATTTATTTATTTATTTATCTATTTTTTAAACTAATTCAAATGACCAGCGTTATTGGGTTTTAAAGCTTGGGGTTTAAGTTATTTATTTATTTATCTGTTTTTTAAACATATAAAAAAGACCAGCGTTATGGGGATTCAAAGCTTGGGGTCTAATTTATTTACTTATTTATCGGTTTTTTAAACAAATTCAAAAGACCACCGCAATTGGGTTTTAAAGATTGAGGTTTTCTATATTCATTTATTTATCTGTGTTTTAAACAAATTAAAAAGACCAGAATTATTAAGTTTTCAAGCTTAAGGTTTTATTTAATTATTTATTTTTCTGGTTTTTAAACAAATCCAAAAGACCAGAGTTATTGGGTTTTAAAGCTTGGGGTTTTATTTATTTATTTATTTATTAGATTTAAATGATATTTTTAAAGCCCAGTGTTAATGGGTTTTAAAGCATAGGGTTTTCTTTATTTATTTATTTATCTGTTTTTCAAAAAAATTAAAAAGATCAGCGTTATTGGGTTTGAAAGCTTGAGGTTTTATTTATTCATTTATTTATCTGTGTTTGAAACAAATTAAAAAGACCAGCATTATTGGGTTTCCAAGATTGTGGTTTTCTTAATTTATTTATTTATTTGTTTTATAAACAAATCAAAAAGACAAGCGTTATTGTGTTTTGAAGCTTGGGGTTTTATTTGTTTATTTATTTATCTGTGTTTCAAACAAATTAAAAAGACCAGCATTTTTGGGTTTTCAAGCTTGGGGTTTTATTTATTTATTTATTTATCTGTTTTTCAAACAAATTAAAAAGACCAGCGTCATTGGATTTTAAAGATACGATTTTTTGTGTATTTATTTTTTTGTTTATTAATCTTAAATAATATTTATGAAGCCCAGCGTTATTGGGTTTTAAAGCTAGGAGTATATTTTATTTATTTATTAATCTGTTATTCAAACAAATTAAAAAAACCAGCGTAATTGTGTTTTGAAGCTTGGGGTTTTATTTGTTTATTTATATATCTGCTTTTAAAAAAAATTAAAAGGACCAGTATTATTGGGTTTTAAAGCTTGGGGTTTTATTTATTCATTTATTTATCTGTGTTTTAAACAAATTAAAAAGACCAGTATTATTGGGTTTCCAAGCTTGGGGTTTTATTTATTTATTTTTTTATCTGTTTTTTTAACAAATAAAAAAGACCTGCGTTATTGAATTTTGAAGCTTGGGGTTTTATTTATTTATTTATTTTTTGGATTTAAATAATATTTATATAGCCCAGTGTTAATGGCTTTGAAAGCTTAGGGTTTTCTTTATTTATTTATTTATCTGTTTTTCAAACAAATTAAAAAGATCTGTGTTATTGGCTTTTAAAGCTTGTATACATAAATAATGTTATAAATAATATTCATGAAGCTCATCGCTAGTAAGTTTGAAAGCTTGGAGTTTTATTGATTTATTTATTAATCTGTTATTTAAACAAATTGATAAGACCAGCGTCATTGGATTTTAAAGATAGGAGTTTCGTTTATTTATTTGTTTATTTATTGGTTGTGGCGTGGCACGCCACAGGGGTTTTGTAACGTGGGAATGGCGTTGAGGGGGGAAGGGGAAAGTCAGGGAAGGTCTAGGGCAGTTCCAGAGGGCAGCACGGCCGTCTTCTTCTCTCCTCGCGATCGGCCGTGGGCTCGATCGCACCGACGGCTTTTTGGGGACTTGACTTCTGTCGTAGCTACGGAGAGCCACGTATCTCGCGCGCGCGAATCTAGTGAACGAGTTAACAGGAAATTCGAGAAGTGCGGTGATTGTGCAAGGAGTCGCGACAGCTCGCCTCTCCTTCGTCAAGGACGAATCCAGCCAGCCAGGTACGAGAGGACGAGATCGGTGATCGCGGGGATCGCACCTCTGAGCTCGACTTCAACTACCGCTCCAGCGCCATCCAGAGCAACGCGGTCCGACAACCAGCGTAGGACGCGAGCCACGGAACGAGCAATCCATCCTCGTGGGAGGAGCAGCGGTCGAAAACTTGGGTTGTGTGGATCATCGGATAAAGGTGCGTACTGGGCGTGGCCCGGTTATTTGTAGTTTTAAGTAGCGACGCGTAAACTCCTTGCCACCCGAGTTCTTTTTTCTATTTTTATTAAATCGAATGAACAGTGGACTTAGTGTTTTTTTTCTTTCTGTTAATTTCAATTCCTACCCCTTTAGCATTTCTCTCTAGCATAACCGCCGGCTGCCCGAAGGTAGCAGACGCGGCGACGGCAACCCTTTACGGAGTCAGCAGCAGCAGAGCAGTGGACCGTCGAGTGACAACGGCGCGGACCAGCCCGCCGGCGAGCTAGCGGGGCCTTGGCGCCCAGAAAAATTACGGCCCTCGCGTTTTGTTTATTTCGAGGAGTAGTAGTGACCGGGGAGACGATTTGTGGCCCTGAGAGCTTGGTCGTCTTCGTGTCTTCTTTTTATTAATTGAGCTCCCCTGTCGCGACTACATTCCCGTCATATGACGTCACCAACGTGTGGCTCGACCCCACATAAACCCTGCTGCTGAGCGTGCCGAGTGTTAGGATTACGTAACTGCGTGATAGCGAACTCGCATTCCGAGCCAAGGCCAGCGGAGAGTTTTGGATGTTGTTTTGATCGCATAACCTTGGTTGGAATCGAGTCGAGAGAGTTTACTTGTCGTTCCGAGAAAAGCAAGACTCGTATACCGTCTTCACGGGAATATTAGCGTGCGGAATTTTTTCCCCTCCTTTCTTTTCCGTGTTATTGTGGCAAGGAGGAAATTAGAAGTAATAATTTAAAACGAATAAATTCTAGCTTGATTTGTTTTTTTTTTTGTACACCGTGCTTGGCGGCCAGGCCGAAAAGGCAATAGTTTTTTTCCCTTTCTCTGTGTTTGTTTTTGTTTTTTTTCTTTTGCTCGTCGGCTTTTGTCGTCGTTTTTTTTTTTTTGTGTGGCGCAAGCACGGTTAACGGGTTGCCCCGTAAGGAAAGAAATCAGGCTCGAATTTTGTTGCGCTGTAATCTAATAATTGTGTAAACTGCTGTTACCACTGAATAATTTATTGTACCAAAACGCTAAATTAGTGAGCCTACGCGAGCTCCTATACGGTCTACCTCCTGCTAGAGCAGTAGAGGGACCGGGTAGAGTAGATTCTGCCATTTTAAATACACCCGAGCAATAATTAAATTCCTGGCGTTACTATGGCAGACTACCGTGAGCCGGGGCTTACGGCGGAACAGTTAGGTGCGAGGTTGGCCGTAAATGAGATCGTTCGAACGTCCCGAGGCGCTCGAGACCTTGCAGGGACGATCGGCCAGCTCAACCCGCAGGCTTTGCTTGAGGCCCTTGACATTGAAGGCCTGAGTACGGTCGGCTCTACCGGGGAGCTTCGAAACCGGTTATTGAGATTTAACATCCGACGCGCAGACCCGAACACCCTCGTACCATGGGATCGCGACGTGGATGAGCGAGGCGAAGTCGTACCTGCCACGACAGCGGGCCTGGTCCTGGAGACGTCAAGGGAGGTGCAGTTGGAGTTGCCGAGGCGTAGAGGGCGTCCCAAGAAGGTCGACGACAATCCCTCCGGCTCGGCCACTGAAACTGGATCGCGGACCTCCAGAGAGCGACCAATTAAACAAACCGGAAAGTTATCAAAAAAGGGAGGGAGCAAACCACCCCCGGTGAGGGTGACGCGCCAGACCAGGGCTACGACGAAGCAGCAGGCGAACCCAGCTGGGAAGGCCGCGGCTTTAGATCAAAATGCTTCCCCGGTCTTTTTAACAGTGCCCACCTCCGTAGAGGGAGTGTCAGTGGCCGAGACTCGCACGTCTGCTACGTCAACGTCCTCCAGGAGCGGTCAGTTGTCGGAGACCCTGACAAGCACGTCCCAGAGTAGAACACCCGGGATGTCACCAACCGTAACTAGTTCCCGGGTTACCCCGTTTGCCCCAGTGAGTGCGGTGGGAGGAATGGGGGCCGCCTGGATGACTCACTGGAATAGGCAGGAGTTGTGTCCCATGCCGCGCTTGCACTTGGGGAACCTTCTTGACTGGTATAGCTCCGGCTGGGGGTTCCCGGGACTTGCCACGGGGTGTGCGGGGAGTGGGGCGGTACAGACGTGGGAAGAACCGCGTTTATTCGATACTCCACCGCCGCCGGTAGGTGGTGATCCGGCGGGCACTCCGAAAAGGGCGGCCGGCGCTGCACCCCGCCCGCCTTGTTCGGGAGCTGGTGCGCTCTCTGAGAGCACTATCGGGAGCGAAAGTGACTCCTTGGATTCAGATCTCTCTGATGCAGAGTCGAGTTCAGGGGACACGAAATCAGCGGTAGAGGAGGCGTATCAAAGACAAAATGAAAGTCTGAGAATACGGACGACTCCCGCAGTCAGCCAACCGGCGAGACCAGAGCCGGTCCCTCCGTCCAAAGCAGGGCGGGGTGAAGCGAGCAAACAAAACCAGAATAGGACGAGAGAGAGAGTTTCGTCGCGAGACCACTCCGCGATTCGGCTTGGAGCGACTCTCCAGGCCCTTTGGGGAAAAGTGCCACGGAGATTCCCCGGCCGTCCCGGGCTTCCACCCGGCAGGCCGACCCTCGCTTGAATCGAGAAAATTCTCGAGAAGGTCGGAAGCTTGCTGGTAGGAAATCGCGACGAAAAATCTCGACCACCCGAGTAAAGAATAATCCAAAATCAAGAAATCGCCGAGTATCGGAGACCTCGTCAGGGCGCAGGTCCGACTCGGAAAGCCGGTCGAGTAGTGCTAGTGACTCGAGTCCGTGCCGCCGCCGCACAAGTCCGCGTGGTGGGGAGAACCCAGCCCGGGTAATCCGTGAATTGAAGGCTTGGGATATTAAATTCGACGGGACTGATAAGGAAGATCCCGAGGAGTTCCTAGGTCGCTTGGAGGACTTTCGGGACTGTACCAAGTGGACCAGCCAGGAAATCCTGGGTGCTCTTCCAGGGATACTGACAAAGTCGGCGGGCTCGTGGTACCGTCATCGTGGACATAAATTCAAATCATGGCGTAAGTTCGCAGAGGAGTTTACTGAACATTTCGTGGGGGAGATCGACGACGACGACCTCCTCGACGAACTGAAAGCTCGTACACAAGCGAAAGGAGAAAAGATTGAAGCATTTGTGGACAAGTTTCGCCTGATCATTTCTAAATTCCGAGATCGCCCGTCGAGTGAAAAGCTACTAAAAATAGCTTATAAAAATCTTGATTCGGGCTATCGTAATTATATCGGACCAAGACCCCCGCACTCGTTTAGCTCACTCTTGAAAAAGGGGAAAGAGCACGAGCGTATGAAAGATTTAAATAGCCGACATGTCCAGCCTCCTTCCCGCGACAAAGCTAGGGTTCCCGCTGCTGCCTGGTCGGGCCCTTCCAAAGCTCAGCGAGTGGCGAGCGTCCAAGAGAACGCTCCCCACCGAGCCCGAAAAGAGGGCTGAAAATGAGCTGGGAGTGGAGCACAAGGAAGGGCGGTCAAGACGGCGGGGAAAAAGCTCGGGTAAAACGGACATCGCACCCGTTACCGGGATGACAAAACACCCGGCCCAGAGTCACCCCGAGCCCGAAGAGGTAGCCGGGTTTAACCCGACCAATCGGCCTCCGGGTAATGTCGGTAAGGGGCAGAATTGGGTCCGGAATCAGCCGCCATTAGATCCTGCCGTTCGGTCTCCAGGCTTGGTGGGGGGAGGGGACGCAGATGCGAATATTGTTTGCTTCCAGTGTAAACAAGCGGGGCACAAGGTAACCTCTTGCCCCCATCGCATCTGCTATACCTGCCACAAGCCAGGTCATTTTTTCGCCTGAATGTCCCGAACGTCAGTTAAAAATAAAATGTCAGATCTGTGGTCGACCGGGGGTAGCGGTACCTGAATGCCCCAACTGTTCGTGGATGTTGGGAAACGGCAATGCGGGGGGAGTTGGTCCCACCCCTGCTTGCTAAGGCAAATCGGGACCAACCAGCTCAAGGAGCATACTCTCAGCCCTGAGTCAAACTGCGGAGGCGCTGGCCTCGGGTTCAGTCCGGCAATCGGGCACGGTCATGGTGGGGGTGAAGATCGTGGGAAAACTCAGCCCAAAGCTGAGCTAGAGTACCAGAACGAGATCACCGAGGCCAGTGTACAGACCGTGCGAGAAGCAGGACGGGAAAAGAGCCCAGAACCAGCCCTCGGAGGCGTTGACTTCGGGATAAGCCCTGCACTTGGGCACAGTAAAGGTGGGGGCGATGCTCGTGGGAAAATCCAGCCCAAAGCTGAGACAGAGTACCAAAGCGAGATCGCCGAGGCCGTTGTGCAGTTTGTGCAGGAAGCGGGAGGAGAGGAGTGTCAACGCGAGTCCAAGGTACTCCCGGGTCAAAACCCGGTTGAGACCTGGAAGAGCTGGGACGTAGATGAGCGAGACCCCCGCGTAGCGGGGAACATAATCATCCACGATAACGTGATTGAAATGATTTCTGCGGTAAGGAGCGATAACAGGTGTTTCATACCAATAGTGATAAACGGGTATAAATACTTAGCCCTGTTTGACCCTGGGGCGATGCTTTCCCTGGCGGGCCCTCTCGCCGCCGACAACTTGTTCGGTCAGTTGAGGCCGACGGATACCCTTATCCGTTCTGTCACGGGTGAAACCAGGAGTCTGCAGGGGGTCTTGACCGCTCAGCTCAAGATTGACGAGGTCAATAAACCGTTCGAGATGAAGGTTTTATGACGGCCTTGAGCATGATGCGGTACTAGGCATGGATTTTTTGTAAGTTGTTTGGAATTGAAGTGCAGTTTGACGCAGGTTGGTGGAGGATAAAAGAAGGGCCCTGGCACCGGTTTCTCATCCCTCAAAACAAGCACGAGGATCCCATCGTAATCGCCGAATGTGCGGGAATCTGCGAGTTGACCAAGGGTCAGAGAGGGCAGATGACACGAGGGCTTAATTCTCAAAAAGAAGGGCAGTGGCCCTTCCGGTGGGTGAAACACAAAAGTTGAGTGTTATATTATTAAAGGTGTATAGTTGGTTGCTAGCAGTCCGTGACTCTGCAACGATCTTTATTGTGTCAAGTGTGGCGTAGATAGCCGAATGGGAGAGCTCCGCCTAGGCGTTATGAGCCCCTGTTACGGCTTCCGGGAGATGACGCTATCGCCCCGCAGCGCCGAGTCAACAGCTCGGAGCTCCGGATCACAACCTACGCCCCCAGCTCGGCGGGGGCACCGACCCGAGTGGTACCGCCTTCAGGACAAGGGCGGACGAAGAAGAACCAGGCGTCGACGCCAACGCTATCGCCGTCCGCTTCCCGAAACCCGGAACGCCGCACCAAGCGCCGAGAGAGCTGGACCCAGCCAAAATACTCAGAGGGGCCTCGAGTTTCGAACCGGACAAGAGCGCGGCACCAGCCCGGCCGGAAAAGGCGACCGCCCGTCAAGTGCCCTCGTATCCACCGACAATCTCAAGAAGTCACGGGCCAGTTCGAGAGCAAGTCTTTTGGGGACCCTACCGGGGATGGGATCCGGAGGCTATCCGTGCTCCAGGCCGCCACGAGAGCCAGAGCTTGGAGTGACCGTGGTAACAGCATCCAACTAATTAGTCCCATTATTTGTATATCTTTCGTTTATTTATTATTGTTGGTAGCTTTCTTTTTCTCGCTTTTTGTATTTCTAGAAAGTAATGTGGTACGATTAAGATTTAATTAAGTTCTGTTTTTTTTTTTTTCGTTCTCTTCTTTTTTAAATTTAATTTGATAATGTAGGTGGCAAGGGGGGTCAAAAATGATTGTAAACTTGGTCCGTTGACATTATACATAATTATTGTTAGGTTTGCGTTTCTTCGTTTCTTTTAGGTACAATTCATTATATATTTTTTTTTGTTTTTTTTGGCGATGTCCCATCTTGGTGCGGGGTGGTCTGTGGCGTGGCACGCCACAGGGGTTTTGTAACGTGGGAATGGCGTTGAGGGGGGAAGGGGAAAGTCAGGGAAGGTCTAGGGCAGTTCCAGAGGGCAGCACGGCCGTCTTCTTCTCTCCGCGCGATCGGCCGTGGGCTCGATCGCACCGACGGCTTTTTGGGGACTTGACTTCTGTCGTAGCTACGGAGAGCCACGTATCTCGCGCGCGCGAATCTAGTGAACGAGTTAACAGGAAATTCGAGAAGTGCGGTGATTGTGCAAGGAGTCGCGACAGCTCGCCTCTCCTTCGTCAAGGACGAATCCAGCCAGCCAGGTACGAGAGGACGAGATCGGTGATCGCGGGGATCGCACCTCTGAGCTCAACTTCAACTACCGCTCCAGCGCCATCCAGAGCAACGCGGTCCGACAACCAGCGTAGGACGCGAGCCACGGAACGAGCAATCCATCCTCGTGGGAGGAGCAGCGGTCGAAAACTTGGGTTGTGTGGATCATCGGATAAAGGTGCGTACTGGGCGTGGCCCGGTAATTTGTAGTTTTCAGTAGCGACGCGTAAACTCCTTGCCACCCGAGTTCTTTTTTCTATTTTTATTAAATCGAATGAACAGTGGACTTAGTGTTTTTTTCTTTCTGTTAATTTCAATTCCTACCCCTTTAGCATTTCTCTCTAGCATAACCGCCGGCTGCCCGAAGGTAGCAGACGCGGCGACGGTAACCCTTTACGGAGTCAGCAGCAGCAGAGCAGTGGACCGTCGAGTGACAACGGCGCGGACCAGCCCGCCGGCGAGCTAGCGGGGCCTTGGCGCCCAGAAAAATTACGGCCCTCGCGTTTTGTTTATTTCGAGGAGTAGTAGTGACCGGGGAGACGATTTGTGGCCCTGAGGGCTTGGTCGTCTTCGTGTCTTCTTTTTATTAATTGAGCTCTCCTGTCGCGACTACATTCCCGTCATATGGTCGTTAAAATAATATTTATTAACCGAAGCGTTTATGGGTTTTCAAGCCTTGGAGTTTTATTTATTTATTTAGTTTATCTGTTTTTTAAGACAATTAAAAAGACCAGCGTTATTGGGATTCCAAAACTGGGGTTTTATTTATTCATTTATTTATCTGTTTTTTAAAACAAATTCAAAGACCAGCGGTTATTTGGGTTTTAAAGCTTGGTGTTTAAGAGGTTATTTTATTTTATTTATCTGTTTTTATAAACATATTAATAAAGAACCAGGCGTTTATTGGGATTCATAGCTGTGGGGTTTTCTTTATTTATTTATATATCTGTTTTTTAACCAAATTGAAAAGACAACGTTATTGGGTTTTCAGAGCTTCGGGTTTGATTTAGTGTATTTCTCTGTTTTCTAAACACATTCAAAAGAGCCAGCGTTTATCCGGGTGCTTAAAGTTGTGGGTTTAATTTAGTTTATTTATTTATCTGTATTTTAAACAAATTGCAAAGACGAATGTTAGTGGGTTTTAAAGCTTGGGGTTTTATTTATTTATTTATATATCTGTTTTTAACCAAATTGAAAAGACCAACGGTATTTCATTTTCCAGCTTGGGGTTTTATTTATTTATTTATATATCTGCTTTAAAAACAAACTAAAAAGACCAGCGTTATTGGGTTTTAAAGCTTAGGGTTTTATTTATTCATTTATTTATCTGTGTTTTAAACAAATTAAAAAGACCAGCATTATTCTGTTTCCGAGATTGTGGTTTTATTAATTTATTTATTTATCCATTTTTAAACAAATAAAAAAGACCAGCGTTATTGGGTTTCAAAGCGTGTGGTTTTATTTATTTATTTATTTATCTATTTTTTTAACTAATTCAAATGACCAGAGTTATTGGGTTTTAAAGCTTGGGGTTTAAGTTATTTATTTATTTATCTGTTTTTAACCAAATTGAAAAGACCAACGGTATTTCATTTTCAAGCTTGGGGTTTTATTTATTTATTTATATATCTGCTTTAAAAACAAACTAAAAAGACCAGCGTTATTGGGATTCAAAACTTGGGGTTTTATTTATTCATTTATTTATCTGTTTTTTAAACAAATTCAAAAGACCAGCGTTATTGGGTTTTAAAGCTTGGGGTTTAAGTTATTTATTTATTTATCTGTTTTTTAAACATATAAAAAAGACCAGCGTTATTGGGATTCAAAGCTTGGGGTTTTCTTTATTTATTTATATATCTGTTTTTCAAAAAAATTAAAAAGATCAGCGTTATTGGGTTTGAAAGCTTGGGGTTTTATTTATTCATTTATTTATCTGTGTTTGAAACAAATTAAAAAGACCAGCATTATTGGGTTTCCAAGATTGTGGTTTTCTTAATTTATTTATTTATTTGTTTTATAAACAAATCAAAAAGACAAGCGTTATTGTGTTTTGAAGCTTGGGGTTTTATTTGTTTATTTATTTATCTGTGTTTCAAACAAATTAAAAAGACCAGCATTTTTGGGTTTTCAAGCTTGGGGTTTTATTTATTTATTTATTTATCTGTTTTTCAAACAAATTAAAAAGACCAGCGTCATTGGATTTTAAAGATACGATTTTTTGTGTATTTATTTTTTTGTTTATTAATCTTAAATAATATTTATGAAGCCCAGCGTTATTGGGTTTTAAAGCTAGGAGTATATTTTATTTATTTATTAATCTGTTATTCAAACAAATTAAAAAAACCAGCGTAATTGTGTTTTGAAGCTTGGGGTTTTATTTATTTATTTATTTATCTGTATTTTAAACAAATTCAAAAGACGAATGTTAGTGGGTTTTAAAGCTTGGGGTTTTATTTATTTATTTATATATCTGTTTTTAACCAAATTGAAAAGACCAACGGTATTTCATTTTCAAGCTTGGGGTTTTATTTATTTATTTATATATATCTGCTTTAAAAACAAACTAAAAAGACACAGCGTTATTGGGTTTTAAAGCTTAGGGTTTTTATTTATTCATTTATTTATCTGTGTTTTAAACAAATTAAAAAGACCAGCAATTATTCTGTTTCCGAGATTGTGGTTTATTAATTTATTTATTTATCCATTTTTAAACAAATAAAAAAGACCAGCGTTATTGGGTTTCAAATCAGTGTGTGGTTTTTTTATTTATTTATTTATTTATATTTTTTAAACTAATTCAAATGACCAGAGTTATTGGGTTTTAAAGCTTGGGGTTTAAGTTATTTATTTATTTATCTGTTTTTTTGAACATATAAAAAAGACCAGCGTTATGGGGATTCAAAGCTTGGGGTTTAATTTATTTACTTATTTATCTGTTTTTTAAACAAATTCAAAAGACCACCGTAATGGGTTTTAAAGATTGGGGGTTTTCTATATTCATCTTATTTATCTGTGTTTTAAACAAATTAAAAAGACCAGAATTATTAGTTTTCAAGCTTAAGGTTTTATTTAATTATTTATTTTTCTGGTTTTTTAAACAAATTCAAAAGACCAGAGTTATTGGGTTTTAAAGCTTGGGGTTTTATTTATTTATTTATTTATTAGATTTAAATGATATTTTAAAAGCCCAGTGTTAATGGGTTTTAAAAGCATAGGGTTTTCTTTATTTATTTATTTATCTGTTTTTCAAAAAATTAAAAAGATCAGCGTTATTGGGTTTGAAAGCTTGAGGTTTTATTTATTCATTTATTTATCTGTGTTTGAAACAAATTAAAAAGACCAGCATTATTGGGTTTCCAAGATTGTGGTTTTCTTAATTTATTTATTTATTTGTTTTATAAACAAATCAAAAAGACAAGCGTTATTGTGTTTTGAAGCTTGGGGTTTTATTTGTTTATTTATTTATCTGTGTTTCAAACAAATTAAAAAGACCAGCATTTTTGGGTTTTCAAGCTTGGGGTTTTATTTATTTATTTATTTATCTGTTTTTCAAAACAAATTAAAAAGACCAGCGTCATTGGATTTTAAAGATACGATTTTTTGTGTATTTATTTTTTTGTTTATTAATCTTAAATAATATTTATGAAGCCCAGCGTTATTGGGTTTTAAAGCTAGGAGTATATTTTATTTATTTATTAATCTGTTATTCAAACAAATTAAAAAAACCAGCGTAATTGTGTTTTGAAGCTTGGGTTTTTATTTGTTTATTTATATATCTGCTTTTTAAAAAAAAATTAAAAGGACCAGTATTATTGGGTTTTAAAGCTTGCGGTTTTATTATTCATTTATTTATCTGTGTTTTAAACAAATTAAAAAGACCAGTATTATAGGGTTTTCAAGCTTGGGGTTTTATTTATTTATTTTTTTATCTGTTTTTTTAAACAAATAAAAAAGATCTGCGTTATTGAATTTTGAAGCTTTGGGTTTTATTTATTTATTTATTTTTTGGGATTTAAATAATATTTATATAGCCTAGTGTTAATGGCTTTGAAAGATTAGGGTTTCTTTATTTATTTATTTATCTGTTTTTCAAACAAATTAAAAAGATCTGTGTTATTGGCTTTTAAAGCTTGTATACATAAATAATGTTATAAATAATATTCATGAAGCTCATCGCTAGTAAGTTTTGAAAGCTTGGAGTTTTATTGATTTATTTATAAATCTGTTATTTAAACAAATTGATAAGACCAGCGTCATTGGATTTTAAAGATAGGAGTTTCGTTTATTTATTTGTTTATTTATTGGTCTTAAATTATATTTATTAAACCCAAGCGTTAATGGGTTTTCAAGCTTGGAGTTTTATTTATTTATTTAATTATCTGTTTTTTAAACAAATTAAAAAGACCAGCGTTATTGGGATTCAAAACTTGGGGTTTTATTTATTCATTTATTTATCTGTTTTTTTTGAACAAATTCAAAAGACCAACGTTATTAGGTTTTTAAAGCTTGGGGTTTAAGTTATTATTTATTTATCTATCTGTTTTTTTAAACATATAAAAAAGACCAGCGTTATTGGGATTCAAAGCTTGGGGTTTTCTTTATTTATTTATATATCTGTTTTTTAACCAAATGAAAAGACCAACGTTATTGGGTTTTTCAAGCTTCGGGTTTGATTTATTTATTTCTCTGTTTTCTAAACACATTCAAAGACCAGCGTTATCGGGTCTTAAAGTTTGGGGGTTAATTTATTTATTTATTTATCTGTATTTTAAACAAATTTCAAAAGACGAATGTTAGTGGGTTTTAAAGCTTGGGGTTTTTTTATTTATTTAATATCTGTTTTTAACCAAATGGAAAAGACCAACGGTATTTCATTTTCAAGCTTGGGGTTTTATTTATGTATTTATATATCTGCTTAAAAAAAACAAACTAAAAGACAGCGCGTATTGGGTTTTAAAGCTTAGGGTTTTATTTTATTATTTATTTATCTGTGTTTTAAACAAATTAAAAAGACCAGCATTATTCTGTTTCCGAGATTGTGGTTTTATTAATTTATTTATTTATCCATTTTTAAACAAATAAAAAAGACCAGCGTTATTGGGTTTCAAAGCGTGTGGTTTTATTTATTTATTTA
>JASATB010000025.1:0-27632 GCA_038277355.1 Encarsia formosa | reverse complement strand
TGGAAATGATAAATGTAAAGAAAAAAAAAAATGTAGGTACACACGGCATCGATTTTTCGATAATGTCAAAACGTGAGTCGCGACGATTTATCAAGAGCCCCGCCAAGCCCTTTCGGACTCTCCGATAATGTTGAGGAACAAGCAATCCTTTCACCCAGATTTTTATCACCTGAAATATAAATGAGAACCAGAAAAGAAATACTTTTTTATATACGCGGAGTTTAATTTACTAAGTGATGTACGAAATACAAACTGACAAGTCAAACACCTGGGAATTGATAACAAATGTACACATTTTAACATTAAATTTCATGAGGCGAGTTTTTTTTTCTCAATATTTGGGTGAAATTGAAATTATTATCGTCAATAAAGTGTAAAGTGATTACAAAGTAAATTTGTTTGAATCAAGAAAATGTCTTTAGTGAGTTTAAATGCCGGGTTTGGTGAGTCATTGTTGGAGGATGAGACGGCAGGTAGTCGGCCACGCTCAAGTGTGTTCACTTGTGCTCGGTTAGCAACTCCCTTCGATAGCTCAGTTGGTAGAGCGGTGGACTGTAGTTGGCTTGAATATTTCAGATATCCATAGGTCGCTGGTTCAAATCCGGCTCGAAGGAAACCATTTTTTTTTTTTTTTTTTTTAGTGTTTTTTTGTTTTGCCCTGGTTAACAATGTTAAAGACAATTTTTAGTTGTAAATAATTTTGATGAATGTTGAAAATTAGTAAAAATAATGAGATTTTTTTAGACTTTGCGATCATTTATTTGTTAATTTTTTTAAATAATAAATAAAAAAATTTTATGCATAAAGTATTGTTTAGTAATAATATTTTTGACAGCGATTAAATGGTTATTTATTTTTTAAAGCTATATAAAAGCAATTTACTTTATAAAAAGTTTATTAATTTATAACATGTAGCAATAACTATTAATTATAATAAATATATTCAGTAAAATAAAACTAAAAATTATATTAGTATAAATGCATTTTTTTAAATCCTTTTGATACAGTTAAAATTTGAATTAAATTAACAGAATACATGATGAAAAATATATTTTTTAATTGTTTTAAAAAATGATGTCTTTATTTATAACATTATTTTTCATTTGATAAAAAATGCTGTTGAATTAAAATATGTTTGAAATACTAAATTTATATTCAAAGATTAAAACATATCGGTTATTTTATTTATTAACTTGGGATATATCCACTGTATCTAAAATATACGTGGAATAATTAATTTTAGTTTTTGAAAACATAATAAAAAGAGTTAATTTAAATTCAACCCATATTTTAATTTAAAATTAGAATTCCAAAAATCATTTCAATTTTTGAATTATTGAAAAATGTTTTCGTTTATTCTTGATGCATTCATTTTTCAATCGTGCAAATAAAGACGATTAAAATTTTCTTCGTCGAGCGAGTGCGCCATAGAAGCATACATTGTTGCTGATTAAAATCTATATTCGCAGTACGTAAACACCCGACGTTAATTTACAAAGGAGATGGATCCCATTGTCGCATGTAATTTTTCATGTACGCCGGGAGTGTCCGTAATTATTATTTTTCTTACCATGTTGGTATTCGCCGGTGCGTCATTAGTGTCCGAAGCTTTAATGAGGAATCGATATGGCGTGACATGTCCCGGGTGATGAAAACAGGTCTAAGCTGCCCGAGTAAATTTCTATAATAACAAAGAATCGGGGTTGGGTCGTGCCCACGGCAAACATCGTACAAAGTATAGGAGTAATTAATTAATGTTAAAAGGTCACGGTGAGACGTGTGACCCTTTTTTACGACACGCGAATGGACGATACAAATATTAGGCGGAGCGCTTAGTTTAGCCAGCTTAAATATTCGTGCGGGACCGATTTTGTGGGTATTTTCGGTGTAATGGACTCGATAATTATTTTCGCTCGTCTATGTATAGACCCCGCCGAATACTGATATATATTTTATTAAATGAAATTCCTGCATGCGTTATTGAGAATGAATTTTTTTATTTATTACATTTCGTGACGCAAGTGGAAAAAAATACATTGCACGTGATGAAAGAACAACAAAAAAACAAAGACTCTTGTTTTTAAAAGAAATTTTTAAAATATGTTGATTTAAAATACATTCGATCGAGAAAAAATAAAAAAAAATTGTGCGACCGTGACAGGACTCGAACCTGCAATCTTCGGATCCGAAGTCCGACGCCTTATCCATTAGGCCACACGGTCAGTTGGTGAGAACGCGAGTTTGGAGATTCACAAATGGAATTTTCACTCTTACAGAACATATTTTATCGAAAATTGGTACAATTGACTCTATTTTATCGTTTTCAAACATTTTAATGTTATATAAATGTATTATAATCCTTCTGAATGTTTATTGAACACGGGGATCATAAATAACCGTAGAAATATATATCATCATTTTAGGTCAACAGATCCCTGCAGTACCGACTTCGAATCACTTACCGACTGGTAAGCGCAGTTGGCTAGTTACCGACAGAGGTTAAGTTCCATACGTCGCCGCGCTGGCAGCACTTATCAAATTGAAAATTTTTTACTTTGTTTATAAGTTTTTAAATGTTAAACTAGTGTTATATAATTATGATAGAACTGTAAAATTGTGGAAAATAATTTGTAACCATACTATTTTCCAATACTTACTATCAATATTAGACATAAAAACTTGATTTAAAAACACCATTACTGTTGTAAAGAATAATATTAATTAACTACCAATTGTTTATTTCAAAAATTATAATTTATAAATATTAAAAACGTCCAAGTTCAGATAAAAATAATGTCACTAGTGTATTAAATTTCTATTATACTATCCATTAGTATCCATTTTAGCATCCCATCCATCACTTTTATTAGTTCATAACTCACATTAAAATTTTCAGACACACCGTGCACTCTCCGCTTCCGCGAAATGCCCCGCGACCAGCCCAGAAAACAAACTCGACCGTCCCCAACCCACTCGAAAAAAGTCTCCACCAAATCAAAAAAAAAGAAACAAATCCCCTCAAACCAGTTTCTCTCTCTTTCACAAAACCCGCAAATAAATCAGCCCAAAAGTCCCCTCCGCAGATCTCAATCTCGCGTCTCATTAAATAAAAAATCCCCGCGATTCGCGCACGCATGCAGGTTGAAAAGAAACGCACAGCGCGTGACACCGCACAAAGAGCCTCTCTGCCCCCTAAAAAAAGGTCGCTTCCTGGCTCAATAACGCATCACCTGGGAGTTACAGTATTTATCAGCTGCGAATGCTGCGAGGGTCAAAGCCAAAAAGCCGGCGCGCCTCCTCGTCCACCCTCGCTTCTCTCCTGGTGGGGGCAAGTCTGTACTTCGACTGCGGAGGGGGAGCCGCGTCAGTAGTGCGCGAAGCGTCGCCATGGCCGCGTGTTCGGCCGGTAGCGTACCCAAGCAGAACGGCAGCGGCTTGAAGCCCTGGCAACAGCGGCTCCTGGGAAAACACCTCGTCCGGTGCAACGGACCCACTGCTAAGCTGTTAACCTCCGACCTCCTGGACCCAAGCTGCGAGGTCCTGGGCGTGTACTTCAGTTTCGTCAACCCCGGGGCCGGATGCGACGACTTCACCAGGCACTTGGTCGACCTGTACGCGAGCGTGAACAAGGACCCCAAGAAGAAGAGGTTCGAGGTGGTGCACGTACTCCTCTGGACGAACGTCCACGACGTTATAGACCTCGAGGAGAGCTTCAGGAAGCACGTGGCCGACCTGGCCTGGCTGGCCGTGCCCTGCGACGACTACGAGAGAAAGGTATGAGCGAGTTGCAGGTTTTTTTGAATCCCCGCGCTGACGGCTCTCTTTGATCCTGCCGACCGGACTTTTTTACTTCGTTTATTCAGCGATGTATGACTCTATCGGGACAGTACACACCGGGAATGTTGATTTTGAAGTCACGTACCGGTGATGCGAGCCGTTAAGCGTGTGTTGACGGGATCTAGTTCAACGAAGACTATTCACAAAAAAAAAAAAATAGTTCGGACGTCGCGTCGTCTTGTTAAAAGAACTGCTTGTTAGTAGCGGATTCGGTTTTAAGCTTTGATAGCATTATTTTTCGTGAAAATATAAAGATCCTTTTGTTGAGATAAGAACTTCAAAAACTTGGCTTTCGACAAGAATCCACAAAACCTTTGTTGCACTGATTTTTTTGGGGCTTTTTTTAGACCAAGAGCAATAATAATATTACAAGCTGGACTTTAAAGAAGCATATTTTCATTTTTTATATGTTTCAAACATTTCAACAATCTTTATTCTTACAACACGTGCCAAAAAAGCTCAGTTGTTAAACCAATTCCAAGCACAGTTTTTAAACAACTTATCGAAACAGGAAGCCCCAGTGTTTGCTCAAGGAGCCAAAACAAAGAATATTAGGCGCAGGGAGGGCTGTATAAATAGATCGGCGCGAACCCCCGCGAGAAGACAAGCACGCCGGAGCAGCTTCTAATCCCCTTGACTTAAATTCCCCTTCCCCTCCGAGCTTCCGAAATATGGATCTGACTTATCGCGGCTTTTAATTGCCGGGGGTAATTGGGGTATCAGACCTAGGGAAACAAAGTTTGGACTAAGAAATACGGAAGTATGGAAGATGCTGTGTTAACGAGCTTTCTTGATGTTTTAGTTTGAGTCTTTGGGTTGGGGCTTGTAACTTAAAGCTTGCGGGTCCAAAAATTTTCTCGAGTATGAAAATTCGAGCCAGAAAGGATTCTTTAAAAACATAACAATTTAAGGCTAAGTCCAAAACTGTACACAATTCAGTACGATTTGTCAATTTTGCTCGACTAGGACTTTCTGATTCATAAATCACAGTTTTTTAACTTCAGAATCTTCAGACTTTTCATAATTCAGAATAATATTTATCAAAACTTCGATCGATCATTCAACCCGGGCTGTTCACTTTTTTTCTACTCCATCAATTTGACCGTACCATATCGCTGCGTATTTCGGTTTGACATCCGTACCCAAAAGCACACACCCGCTTTTTATTTCTTATCGCCGTTATTTATGCGCTTTCACATCAAGAGCGAAGCTTTACGAGGCACAGAACAAACTCTAGTTTTTATTTATTTACACTCGGTTCCATGCTAACGCTAATCGATGTAAATTCCCTTTGTCAAACACCGTAGATTTTTTTTTCAAAACGAGCTTGCGCGAGAAGCAAGCAAGCAAGCAAGAAAGAAGGAAAAAAAAAAGAGCGAAGCAAACTGGGAGCTCTCCCTTCGAAGCGAGAACAATAAAAGCTCCCCCAGCAGCCACGTGCTCCATATAATTTCTCACTGCAGGCGGCCCTCCGGCAGACTCGAATTTATGACTGCGAATCGACCCCTGCCTAGGATAAGACGGAAAGTTTTATGGAAGCAGGGTTTCGTCTTGTTTTTTTACTTCGATTTGCAACCGGGCTGATAAGGTTGAGGAGGAAATTTGATTTTTTTCCAGAGGGAATGATGAATGAAATAAGCTTGGCTGAGGGGTTTCGTTTTATACGGTGTTGTTGTAAAAATCTGCTTCTAGTTTGAAACAATTTATAATGTAAAGTACATGTCTACTACGTGCAAAAATATATTGTATGATGTGTCAAAGTTGATTGTTTTTTAAAAATTGTTGGCAAGCCTGCTACTTTTGATGGAGATTTTTATGAACAATCGAATTTTACATATTATAAAATTTTCATTTGTTTGTTGTAATTAGGTAATTTAATTATTAACAGTTTACAGCTATTTGCATGATAATTTTTCAAACTTTAAACAGATTTTTACACAAATGCCGAGTTTATGAATAATTTTGACACTTACTGTTTGAAGATTGAATGATATAGGCTTGCTTGAAGTACGTAGGATCGATTGTTAAAGTTAGATGTTTTAATGGAAAAGTGTATGCTATCAAAACAAAGCTTGCAGCTGTTAGAATATTTATATACATTATAACTTGCAGTGTACAAGAAAATACAACAGTATTTTTTTTTAATGTTGCTTAAAACTTCCTATGAAGGTTTTTTTGCTTTTTGTGAAAAGCAAAGTTTGACTTTTTTATAATGGCGGAAGAGTATTCTAGCGTATTTACATGAAAGTGACTTCAAATAATCTATGTCTGCAATGATAATTATACTGAGTTTTTATGGTTTATTTATTTTATTGGTAGAAATAGCTAGCAACACTTGTTTTTATAACCTCACATTTTTTGTCAATTTTAATCGATTGATGCTCAATTTGTCTAATCAACCCTTTCAACTTTTTCTGGGAAAATTGCCTAGAAAAATCATCATTTCTTCTAGGCAAAACTCAATCTTGATAAATTTGGATTTACTCTTTCCAAACCATCAACTGGATTTTGGAAAATAAAAAAAAAGAATCTATTAAAAGCTCCTTTTTAAAAACAATCCTGTTTTTTTATTTTCAAAATTACGCATTTTTGCTCTAAAAAATCTCTCAGCTAACTAAATATTTGAATACGATATAATGTACCGAAGTGGCAGTTTTGAACAAAAGAATTCGTTGTTTATTCCAATTACTTAAATCTAAAGAAAGCCCGCTAAACCCTCGCTGATAAATTTCATTCTCTACACATTTCTCCACGCACTTTCCACCGTTTACTCCCAACCATGCATTACCGTTTGAAAAAAAAGGCGCCGGTATAATTTATGAAAAAAACAATATTACCCTGCAGGAAAAGCCGTCGAGATCAAACCAGCGCGTTTAAAGCTCTCAAATGAGAACTTCTCGTTAAAAGCTCCCCACAAGGCGCGAGCAAAGCTACAAAAATCTCTCAACTCGGGGAGTGCTGCTCGGTTTAAAAAAAAAAAGGCCGGCCGTCTGTTAAAATCTCAATATTTGCCGACTTTTGACAGAAAGACATCGCGGAATTATTAGTAAAATGACCCACATCCGCTTCCCTCAAAAGACTAGTTTCTTCTTTGAGAGGAAAGTTTGAAATGTATCGGTGTCTTACTTTTTTATGTTTCATGGAAATTTTGAAGCGAAAGGTTTTTTCTATTTTGATGATTTTGCGAGGAATTAATGTGTGGTGAGAGTAGTAATGAGAATAACGATTGCAATTACGACTCGTGGAAATTAAAAGTGAGTGATTAAAAAAAAACTAGGTGTTAAATGGAATTTTTTCTCTTCTAGTGATTGTTGAAAATGGTGCCGTTAAAAATTAATTGTAAATTACTCTTAACGATTGTCAATCTATTTTTCAATAAATAATAAAAATGGGTTCGTGTAGCACACCATGAATAAAAAATGATTTTCTGCCTCAGCGTTAATTAGCCTTGCACCAAATTAATAATTAATAAATATTCAATGGAAACTTTACTAAATAATTCAAATGCGTGAAAATACTTCGTGAAAGCTCTTATAATATAAAAATCTTCATAATTCTTTACTAAAAATTTTTACTTGGTTCAATTCAAGTATTGGAAAAGTTTAAGCTTGCCTGACAATTATCGAAACATTCTAGAATTTTTGGACGTAGTTTATTTTATTTTTACAATATATGAGGACTACACGTTTTTTTGTGAATGTTTGAAAAATTTTTTTGCCAGTGACACATCATTATGAGAATCCCAAATAGAAGAGTCAAATTTTTTTTTTTTTTTTTTTAATCAAAAGAAAAAATATCACAAACAGACAGTCACCATTCTTTTGGGAATTGACACGATAGCAGACGAACATATATATAGGTATACTAACTTACAGGGTTAATTCACCAGTCCATACAGTCAGGTGGGAGCAGAGTGATTTTTATTTAATTATAATTCCCAGATCGTTAGAGGTAATCAAATGTATTTTGTAAATAATCTTTGGGGAGTTTGCAAGACATTATTCATCTCAGATTTTAATTATTTACATCCTAAAACGATAAGTCTGTATAGTCTGTACTAATTAGTGGATTACAGCAGACGCTTTTTCTGTAGATTAGCAGACTTATTTATACTCATGTCAGATCCCAATATAAAAGGTTGAGGACTCGCAGCATCACACAAAAAACCCAATTTTTTTTATCATCAATCAAAAAATTCTCATCTTACACAGCGCTCATCTCTTTGATACCGTATCGGAATACCCGCGTTATCCTCGCGCCAAGGAATTTAAAATAAACCCGCGCGATTGTAACCCGAGCAGCATCCGCTGTTGCTTGAACATTGTATTGTTCCAGGGTGTGAACAGCAACAAATTACCTGCATTAATAATCGCGTAGCCGAGGTTACCGTTAGGGCGTAGTCATCATCCCTCCGAGCTAGTTTTTTCTCTCTCTCTCTCTCTCTCTCTCTCTCTCTCTCTCGGTTGTTGCGGTATACACGACACGGCTGAAAGAGCACGAGTTTAACTCCTGAACGAGCACGAGCCAATCACGGCCGAGCTAAGTGTATGATGCTCGGCAATCTTGCTTCGGAAGTTTTACGAGAGACTGATAAAAAATCGATGTTACTACCGGGATTTTTGTACCCAATTCTTAGGTATTTGTGGTGGTTCGATGTTTTATTTATGGTTTTTTAGAGATTTTTTCTTTTATTGAAGCAGTTGGGATAAAATAGGTCTATTTGGCATTATATATATACGGAGTTTTGTTAAACAATAGTGAACATTCATAAGTTTCTATGATTAAGTTACGATTCCATAATATCATAACAGATTAGCAGTCAGAATATAGATTCAATGTTTAAAGGTAGAAAAAGTCTTGAGGATTGTAGTTTATTAAGTAGTTCTGTAAGATGTTTTTCATGCAGAGGGCATTGCTACAAGACATGATTCACATGGCGTTTGGGTTTAATAATTATCTCATAAAACTTTGAAGTCACTGTACTAATCAGAAACTAAATATTTTCATCAATTATTTAATCAAGGAATAAAAGTCTGAATTTTTTCATTCAACTCTTAAACGAAATCATCATATATTTAATATTCTCTTACACACTAAAGTAAAAATATCAAGTCGAGTCATCATTTTTCAATCCGAATCCATCCATGAAAAAATTCATGATTCTTGCACATACTCCACACTCCGTTAAATTTTCACGCTTCCCTCGACAAACACTAAAAATTCCATCCTCTCGATAATTAAATTTTTAATTCGGAGAGCTTGTTGAATCATAAATTCACAGCCATTTTCGTGTATCCCATTGTCGCTTCGTTTAATCGAAAAAATTCCATCCAACGAATGAAGCACGAAAAATTCCCCCAGCTCCCGGAAAGAAGAAAAAAAAAGGTACGCAGCACAGCCGATTATTCCCGGAATACCGTTGTCGCGACAGACTCCCGCACTTTTCTAGATCAAAATACGAGCTGGAAATGAAGTTTTAAAAAAAAGGCGGGGGAGAAAAATTTTTGCTGGTTTTCGAGTACCGTGTATAAGAAACGGAAAAATTTTATTATTTTTGTATGGGATTGGGATTAAAAATCGATGGGTGCGGTCTGTTTGTTCGAATGTATTAAATCTTATTAATTTCTTGGATTATAAAAAAAAATTTAATGGATTGGTTTGGGTATGACGGTGTTAATTTAGGTACGCAGCATCGACAAAATTATTTGGTAAAATTTTTTTTTTTAATTGATTTGAGGCCTGAATATTGTGTATAATAAAATTACAAACATTTATAACCATGGCGGGAAATCGAACTCACGATTCCTGAGCTCAAACAACGTACTTTATTCATCAGACTGTGCCTTTATGAGAGAGTAGTTATGTGAAATTAATAAAATGCAAATCATTCGAAAAATACTCTTATGCGGTTAATTTATAACATAAAAAAGAAAAAAATGGATTAATTATTATATTTTGATTATTGTGAATATTATATACAGTGTTACTCATGAACTTATTATATTCTATAAAGTTTACTCTTGTCATAATTTATTATAAATTATATTGTTATGGGTGTACAACCCGTAAATTTGAATATAATAAAAATAAAAAATAAAAATATTGTACATTATTGTTTTTGCAGCGTTTTTCGAATAAATTTTTCAGGCAATAGGCAGCCTAGAGTACCACTCAAAAATATCATTTTGTGAATATTCAAATAAAGTTCAGAGTTCAAATTTGAAATTATCTAGAGAATTAAAATTTTAAGCTACTTTTTTTTCTTCAGTCAAGTATAAATAATAATAAAACTATAAAAAATAGTTTAGATGCGTATCAAAAAATCAAAAAAGAAATTTTTTGATAAAACGCTACATACGTAATAACGTATTGCAGGTTTTAATGCTTTAGTAATATTACAGTTAACATCGGTTCCAAAACAGTTTCAATACTTCAATCTACTTTTTATTTAGTCAAAAAGTATATTGTAAAGACTACTCAACTCATATTTAGTACTCACAATCTCACAAAAAAATTAAAAAACTCTGGCCTACCCATCCCCCGGAATCACGACCAATTAACGAGTAACTTATCCCCAAAAGTCTCGGTCCCTAATTAACCAGTCGGAAAAAAACCTCTTTCGTAAACACAAGTAAATCCTCTTCTCCAACACAGAATTCTCTAAATAGCCGAGTTTTCCCTATTCCCCTCGTTTATTATTTCATCGGCCGGGGGGAGGGGAAACTCTTTTTAATTAGTTTTACCGTTTGAATGGGAACTGACTTTTCAAGGGGGTAGCTCTTAATTTAAAAGTTTGATATACCATCGTCGCCCTGATTATAATAATACTCCAGCTCCTCTCGTTTTTATCACGTCTGTGTAAAAACCCGTGGGAAAATATATTTAACACATCGAGACTGCTGTTTATCATAAATTCATACCGGTGTGATTTTAATGAAATTGGTTAACAATGCAATTAAGAGACTGAGTAGCAATTAATTTTTTTTTTTTTTTTTTTATTTGGTCATGCGGGAAAATATAATACTCGTGGGGTTAAATTGCCCTGATAATCCGGTAAAACTGATTGATTCGATTGTTGACAATCAAAAAAGTGTGTCTGGGGGGACGCAGGTGGAGCGTGCGACGGCGGGAAATTGCTCGGAAATCGAATACTCGGAGGCAATTTAACTTCCTGTCTGGCTGGAGATGCGCCGTGACCGTTACTTTACGAAAATTTTCCATTTAAGGGGTAGCTTTTTTTAATGGTGGAATGAGTAAGATAAGTTTGTGGATGATAATCAGACTTTTTAAGTGGGAAAAATCAGGTTTTTTATGTACACTGTTTACAAACGACAGTACTGACATTTTTATGAAGCTTGATGATAATTTCAATTTTTCAATTATTTATTATTGAATGTTTATTCGAAGCGCTCAAAAATGGATTTGATTCAAGGTACATTAATGATTTATAATGAAAAATTAGAAATATCAAATAATTATTAAATTTTAAACAATGTCATATGAAATTTCTAATTGGTAAACATTGATGAAAATAAAATTATTAAAAATTAATACAGCCTGTAATACTCGCTGAAATGACCTCTCCTAGAGTTGGTTTGATCTGTTGAAAGTTTCGATGTGACTCAGAGCATACCCAAAAGTAGTGAAAATTAACAGTTTTGAAATATTTTTTGTAATTTAAATGAAATTATTTGTTTCTAAGTTGACAATGTTACCTGTTCTACAAAAATTAAAAAATCATTAGTTTCCTAGTTTTTTAAATTATCTACACGCGTAACTCCAGAATATGTTCCAAAATGAATTGTAAAGTCTGTCCCAGACACTTTAATTTCTTATTTTCATTACATTAACATATAAAAAAAATAAACTATAGTTTTCCCGCAAAATATTTCTCTTCTTTCACTAAAAAGTACTCCCAAATTAAAATGTTTTTATCACTGTTTCCTCAGACCTTGATCAACTTTTCGCCTTCTCAAGAGACATCCAAGACTGTCTCCCGTGACCATCGCAATCATTACCGCCCGCAATTAAAAAAAGCCCCCCGCAACAACAGTCCGTCCGCATCAAGATACATTTGAGTCCGGTGAAAGAAAGTCTCTTTGCAACTCGAATCTCCGGGCAGCTTCTTTTTTACTTTTTTTTTTTTCATTTCACGCGTCTGCGGGGGTTGAATAACACTTTTCCAGAAAGACGATGCCGGCTGGGGGCTGGATGGGCAGGAGGGGAGGGGGTAACACGCGCCCCCCGAGCAGGCACGCACGACTCGAGTGCTGCAGCCAGATGATGCGGGGGGAGATTCAAGGGTGCGTTGTATCGTGGATACGTTGGTACGACTCTCTGTCTGTACACTTTTCTTCTTGCTTGCTTTCTTGCTTTCGAGCTTCTTTTATTAATTAGCCTTTGCCTGTTTTGCGGGTCAATGGGGGGGTCTCTTTGTTTTAAGAAGTTTAGATTGTTTTGACACTTGTGGGGTAAACTTGAGTTTTATATGTAAAAAAATCGTCAGATTGGATGATTATTGATTGAAAAAAATGGGTGAATGTATGTCCTAGGAAACAAAGAGACTAGATTACATCTATTTTTGTCCAATAAATGTGAAATTTGTAGTAAAAAATCTAGTAAGTGGACTAAAAATGTAGGGAAAGACGATACAGAAATCTTATTTAAAAATCTTATATCGGTAAAAAGTCAAAAAACAACTCTTTTCATCCTTGTTTAAAAAATTAAAAAAGCTTTAAATAAAGTTTTATAGCAGTTATGGATAAAGTCAACTTCAAGTTTTTCTTTAACAAGAGATCATGGCCAGTAATTGGCCAGTTCATAGACTGAAAGCTCGTTAACCAAAACAGCTGCATACATGATACATATAATTTTTGTATCTTCGAAATTAAAAATCTATAAAGTAATTCGTCGCATTGTACAAAAAAGTAATAAAGTTTTTTTAAATAGCTCAAAGTAAGCTTTAAATTTATATTTGTAGCGGTAAGTCTAGATTATGGCCAATAAATGGCCAGTTCATGGTAGAAAAGCTCGTAACTAGCCAATAACTAGCAAGAAATGGTTTTCATTGCTCACAGAGTAATAATTATATAATTGCAAGAAAAATCGTCTACAGTTTTGTATCTTTTTTTTTTGTAAACTTGGTTTTTTTTCTATTTTGTCGTTAGCAAAATATTGAATACTCACACGAATGATCCTGACATTCCTTTAGGTACCGTAAGGCATTTATTGTTTTTACATCAAAATTCATATATTATTCATAAATCATAGTTACAATCATAACGCTGCATTCCCGCTTATGTTTATTCACCGCGTGTCCGTTTTGTCAATAAAAAACTTTCACACCAACAATAACCCCATCCCTCGCACAGTTTTCCCTTCGCAAACAAAAAGAATATTTTCCTGCTTACACGCGCCGCGTAAATAAAGAAAAAAAATTCTCTCTCTCGCGTTACCCCGCCCCCCCGCGATAAGAAAAAATCCCTCGGGTTCTTTGTGTAAACTCTCGCACGACGATTTTATGGACTGTTAAAAGTTGAAAAAAAAAGTGTGTATCGAGTAAACTCAACTAATGGCACCGGCCTCGAATGTGACGTTTGCTCGCAACGGGGCAGGGGAGATTTTTTGAAAAATCTTTTCTCCCTTGATAAAAATGTTAAAACGTGCATTTCTGGAGTACTGGGTGGCTGAGTAGCTGAAATATACATATTTTCGAGTGGGCCACTTTTTTTTTGAATTTTTGATGATGCTTCTTAGCTGGTGATTTGAAGCGGATAGTTCCGAAACTAATCGAGTGTGCTAAGTATCGGCGGAAATTAAGTTACTTTGAAAACTGAAAAAAAAAAATAATTTTGTAGCTTTTTTTTTTAATGAACGTTACGTGGCTTCTTCTTTGAAGAGCAAGGTTTAGTTCAAAAGCTGCGTACTCCGAGTTAAAAAATTTTAACGCGTAGGCGTGCAATTATAACTACCTAGATTTAAAAAAAAAAGAAGTCAACTCTACACCTCGAATGAAAAAAAATTCGAATTTGAGTATGAGTAGTCTAGAGTCTTTGTGTTGCAAGTAGAGCTTTTTTACTCGTTAGTACGTAATTCGTCAAGAAGATTCATGGGTAAAATAAAATTAATTCCATAATTTCAATCAATTTTTGACTCCATCAGTCAAGTCTTGAGCTACCTCTAATTTTTTAGGTCTTGTAACATTTATCACAAATATTTTTTAATACTCTGGAGAAATGAAAATGATTCCTAGATGTTTCTCTTACATCTTAAAAAACCTGATGAAAATCCTAGAAATGCTGGCATGCATTGCTAGGTTCATTGAAAGCAAGAATGAAAAAATTCAAATTTCCATAAAAAATTTTTCATTACCCAAATTGAAACGGTTTTTTTTATAGCATTTTTCCCAACATTACTTTTAAAACATTAATAATCTTGAAAATATTCTAAATATGCTCTTTTTATGGGATTAGGAATTGGGTTAATTTAAATGAAACAAGTTTAAACTGCAAATGTAAGTAGACTAATAGTAATAATAGCTTATATTATTCTCAGCAAGTGTCACAAACTTTATTGATAAAACCATAAGAAAGTAAAATTATTTTCATTAAATTTTAAATGATTCTTTTCGATTCAGCCAATCGTTATATTGCTCCAGAACAGACATACAACATTGTCTTTCAAACTTACACTAAGAAACTAAATTTTTTACCCACAATTTACAAAACTGAAGCAATTATAAAATTACTGACCTTTGAGTGCACAAGAGTCTCAGCCCACAAAAATCGTAAAATTAACTTTATCCAATTTCCCAATAATCCCCGCAGATCCACGGTCCATTAAACCCTCGGGTGATCTCGGGTACATTAACACCGAGCTGACGCTGCGTCGTCTCCCCTTTGGCGCGGTAGGCGTTGGGTCGTATATATACGCACACACGAAGCCTTTGGAGGTGATCGATCGCAGGAGCAGCTGAATTGTTTGCCGAGCGAGAGCGGGGTAGGCGTGAAGCCAAAGATCATCATCGTCGCGCCTTGTTTGATCAGTTGTCTGAGGGCTGTTATGACCGAGCTTCTTTGAATTCCCGACCTTGTTTGATCTGTGTAAGCTTAATTGATCTGATATCGAGGATTTTGAGGTCGAGGTTTATAATTCTTAACCGTTAATAGGCTGAATCTGACATACTTTAGCTTATCTGTGGTTGATTTTTATACAAGTTTTATTCTTGGATGAGAAATTATTCATTGCTTATTGTTTTAACTTTATTGTTGACAAATTTTTAAAATTAGCTTAAGTTAGCTTTTTGATCAGATTTTTTAAAAAATATTTTACAGTAGGAACTTGTGAGCTGTCCAAAGAAGGAGACATACTAATGAAAAAGCTTTGTCATCTCTAGGGACTGTATTCAAATTCTTCTTTCTTCACGTTACTTTTACTGAAATAATTTTCTAGTATCTTTTTTTTAATCAAAACTTCAAAGAGATGCATATCTGTAATATTACAAAAAAGAAAATGATTCTTTAAAAATAAGAGTTTTTGAAATGACATGCTGTCACTGATGTAACAAAAATAACAATTTATCAGAAAAATAAAATAACAAGTGAAAATATTCAAAAATACTTGTCGAATTTCAAATTGCACTAATTTACGAGCCTTCATTAATTTCAAGAAATATGTCTAAAAAAGATGAGTTTACTGTTTATAAATAATTCTGTCTGGCAAATAGTCAAGTAACCCATTACAAAAAAATTTATTTGCTTATTCATCCATCTCACTGAGTTTATACGTTGCAGTAAACTTCTGCAAGCTTTGAGTTCTTACTCTCGCCACTTTTCAGTGCAAATTTGGATTCTGCATTATTCATAGTTGTTTCAAGCAGCTCAAAAAATTTTCCGTTTTTTAAAGAAAAACTGAATATTTATTTGCAGGGCTGCGTCTTTCCTCAAAGTCTCGGCGGTTTCAATTAGCAGCATCAAAGATAAAAATGAAAATCTCTTCCCATTAGAAGCACACAAAGGACCAAAGAGGGAGGAAGAGTTGAAAAACCTCAATGCAGCATGATATTCTCGTTGGACACTCGGAGCTGTCTAAACATTCGCAAGACGACAAAGTGAATGTCTAATAACCAGCGGGCTCATGTATTTTCTTCTTACTCTTCTTCGGGAGTTCACACTCTCGAGGTGCATAGTTATTCGCGCTCTCTTTCCTTTGTCATGGAAAAGTCACTTTTTTTTTCTCGAGGTCAAGAAATGAAGGGAAAAACGATTGTTTAAACCATCTTTTTGATGTCGAGTTGAGAGTGTGGGAGTTCAGAGTTAGTCCCTTGAGAATTTTCTGACAATGCCAAACTGTATTTAAAAAAAATGAATTTAATCGTTGTGCGATAGTTTTGACTTATTTATTTAAAAAAGTTAATTTGAAAATTTAAATAATTTTTGGAACAAAAAAAAATTTTTTAGAACATTTGAATCCTCAATGCCTTGTTTACCTATTTTTTTTTTTTTTTTTATTCTTGTACGTACGATGTTTTTGGATCGTAACGAGTGTCAAGCAGCTAATCGCAGACCGGGAATCGAACCGGGATCCTTCAGATCGTGTCTCTGATTTTACTCTTTAAGCCATCAAACCACTCTTTGTTTAAAAATTAAAAAGGAGTAATTGGAGTGTAAAAGGGATCAGTAGAAGGCTATATTGTTTTTTAATAAATAAAAAACACAAGTTGAGTAGAACTCAACTTTTTATTTATTAAAAACAATATAGCCTTCTACTGATTCCTTTTACACTCCAATTATTATAATATGGAAGGTGATTTAAATTCAAATTATATTAAAAAGGAGTAGTTACGAATTTTCCCTGCAAAATCTGATCCTCAGAATCCAACGAATAAATTCTTAAAAAGGGTATAGCCGGTTAAGGGGAGTAATCGGCCCCCAGAGCAAACCCCTACAATATATATATCATTCGAAAGGGCATCAAAAAAAAAAATTTTGGCGCCAACCAGAATTTTTTATGCCCACTACTGCGCATGCGCGGTCCAAAATAGTGATTTTTCAACTTTAATTCATATCTCAGAACCTATTAGGGCTGGAGACATGCGATTTGCGGCAAAATTTTCTAAAAAAAAAATGTAGTCGACTTATATTTTTTAATATTATTTTTGGCGCCAAATATAAACTGTTTGAGCCATTTTTCGAATTTTTTTACCTCAAATTTGCGATAAAAAAAAAAAAGGTGTGAGTCTATAAAAAATATATGTGACGTATTTTAAAAAAAATTAACCGCTCCGATTTTTTCAGACTTTTAAAGGGGGGGGGGGGGAACTTTTCTGACCGAATTATCAAAACTTTTTACATAAAACGCTGCCTAGTGGGCGCATATTTAGTCAAAATTAAAAATTATATATACGGTTGAACTACATTTTTTTTTTTTTAATTTTGCCACAAACCGCGTTTTTCTAGCTATTTTAGGTTATGACATATTAATAAAAGTTAAAAAATCACTATTTGGCTCCACGCATGCACAGTTGAGGGAAAAAAAATTTGCGGTTTGCGCCAAAAATTTTCTTTTTCAAAGACCTTTCGATTGATATATAAATTGTAGGGGTTTCTGCGAAAAAAATTTTGACTTCTTTATCTAGCTTAATTATTTATAAGGTTATATTAACTTTTAGGATTTTTAAGTTAAAATTGGCCCTGGGATGATTCTTAAAAAACTTTTTCGCAGAAACCCCTACAATATATAAATCAATCAAAAGGTCTTTGAAAAAGAAAATTTTTGGCGCAAACCGCAAATTTTTTCTCTAGCCCTAATAGGTTCTGAGATATTAATTAAAGTTGAAAAATCACTATTTTGGACCGCGCATGCGCAGTAGTGGGTATAAAAAATTCTGGTTGGCGCCAAATTTTTTTTTTTTATGCCCTTTCGAATGATGAATATATAGTAGGGGTTTGCTCTGGGGGCCGATTAGCCCCCTTTAACCGGCTATACCCTTTCTTAAATTAAAATGTGTTTTTGGGGTTTTTGTTTAATGGTGCTTTCGATGGTAGACCTCTCTCAGATTCTATTATGGACTCTTTTTTTATCATTTTTTCCAAGTATCATCTTTTAAAATTGAGTAAAGAATTCTAACTTATGACAATATATTAACTTTATTGAATTTCTTTATTCTTGATCCCATAATTTGTTAAATACGTAAAGAAAAAAAAAAAAAAAAAAAATTACTTGTTTAAAAAAAAAAATAACTATGCAAGCATGAAATAGAAATTTAGAAAAATATAAATTTTTTTTTCAATTGGTATGTACGATACGATGTTAATTAGTATCAACCAGAAATTGCCAGAACAGGAATCGACCCCGAATAAAGTTCATCATGTAAGATACTCGCTTTCACACTTTGCTCATAGAGCTAAAATCGTACAAGTCGGAATTGCTTAAAAATTTATCTTACACAGTAGTATTAATATTTTTCAACAAATTTTGATATTTAAAAGAATATTCAATGTTGATCACAGTATTCATCGATTCAAACGAAAGTTAACTAAATAGAAGAAACTACATATACATGAATAACTCGTAGACGCTTGAAAAATAAGTTACAAAATTCACATTAAAAAACGTTATCCCAAAAAAAAAAAAAAAAAAAACTTTGGATTTTGTGCAATCTAATATTTAAATTCAATACAACTTTCTTTTTTTTCCTATTTTAATTATTCAATATTGCACTTTTAAATTCTTTCTCATTTGATAATAATGTGCAAATAATGTGAAAGATTATAGTTGAACAATTGTATAAACGGGGCTTGAACCCATAATCATAGAATTTCAAGTTGCGCATTTGGGTAGCTCGGTAACGTTTGATACTTTCGACAAGACATTATTATCGAATCTAAACTAAAAACTCTATCACAAATACTATTTATTAATTTGACTTAGACATTAACAAAACAAAAAAGCCTAATAATTATTTTCTCAAATAACTTATCTTTAAAAAAAAAAAATCATTAAAAAGGTCCTTGAAAAATACTTTTTTAGCATTAAATGAGTTCTTATCTCATTCAATTAAATAATTCGTGTATCTTATTAAATTTATTCTGTAAATTTAAGCATTCAAATTTGAGGATTTCCTTGATCAAACACGTACAAGTAAATTAGGCCAGATAATTAACCACAATATTTATTTATTTGACTTTTCAGACTCGTCTCACTCGGAGGTACAGGATAAAAGCCGGGGTACCCACGCTGATACTCCTGGACGGCTCGACCGGGGCGATACTGACCCGCGGCGGGGTAGAGCGCGCCCTGGCCGACCCTAAGGGACTCGGGTTTCCCTGGAAGCCGCCCCACCCGAAGTCGACCCTCGAGGACGGGCCCCACCTCAGCTGTGGGGGCCGCGACACCAACGAGCCGATGCTGCACGAGGAGCTGCGGCATTGCTACAAGGGAGTCTACTTCAGCGCCCATTGGGTGAGTAATTTTTATTATAAATTTATTTCTATTATTTCTATTAAAAAGTCAAGAGTTAAATTTTTCCAAATCAACTAATTGTAACTACCCGTTTGATACTTTCAGTACCTTTAGGATACCTCTGATAAGTATATTTATCATATATTATATGTATACTATATTTATATACTAGTGTATGCTATGGACGAGACGTCTCTATTATACTCTGTGCTCTCGTCCCGTTTTCAAAAGTGGAGAGTTCTTCGGATATCTGCGATTCCATTATTAAAAATATCTAGAACGTTCGTCTTTCGGATATTCTTCAATTTTTCAGGGTATCTGGAGATTCAAAAGGCTGGATTTTTTTAAGTAGGAGGCTCGTTCAATTGCGGTTGATAATAATTGTGTAGCAACTTTGATAATAGGGTTGAGAGTGAATGTTTTGAAAAAACTTGGGTCTAGGTAGGCGATTTTTTCCGATTATTGAAAAATATCTGAAACGTTCGGATACTCTTCAAGTTTTCAGGGCATCGGAAAAATGAAACGGCTGGATTTTATCTTTTGTTGGCCAGTTGGTAACTAGGAAGCTCGTTCAATTGCGATTGATAATAATTGTAGCAATCTAGAAACTTAAAAACAATCTTTGATACTAGGGTTGAAATTACCTTTTTTTTTTTTTTCATGTGAATATACTTTAGATATTAAATAAACGTCAATTATCGGAAATCGCAAATCTGAGTTTGTCGATTGTTAAAATTTTCAAGTTGTATTGGTGGAAGTATTTTTCAAGTATACTGCAAAAGAAAAAATTACTGGAAATATCATTAGTGTGACCCATTCAATTGGACGTTGCGTTGCTCTAAAAATTATTTTTACATCCGTGCGTTCTCAAAATAAAATAAAAATTATTTCTGGTCCTAATTATTCGAAAATAATTTTGATTTTGGTACTCATGCCATCCTTGGTTTCGGGAAAAACGCAACTTGGATAAATTTGAGTTGTTTTGCTTTGTGATTTTTATTAGACGAATTTTTACGACTAGTTGAAACATCAAATATTATATTTTTAAAAAATTTATTTTTTAGTAGTAAGTAATTTATGTATTGATGAAATTCTTTTTCCTGTGAGCGAAATTGAAAAAAAAAAAAAAAAAAAAATTAATTTTTTACACGTCCGGTAAACCAAGACTTTTTTTTTCACTTTCATCTCGAAAGAATTTATCAGACGGGATTCGAACCCGAGAACGTAGATTACGAGTCGTTCGGTCTTACCACTGAACCATTGTAATTTAGTGTTTAACTTATTTTTTTTAATATTTATTTAGAGTTATCAAGTACTAAATAATGTTTCTACTAGAATTAAGTAACAAGTAAAAAACAAAAAATGGTATTGCCTACTTGGAAATAGGTTGAATATTGTTTACTCTTTGAAAACTTTTTATAGTCCCTGCACATCTACGGGAGTCTATAAAAAAGAGGTAGATTTTCAATGTAAGATTTTATTCGTGAGCTGATTAGTTGAAAAGTTTTTACAATATTCGAAATGTGCCTTTTGAGGTTACAATCATTGTTTTTTTTTTTTCTATGCACGCTTGCACCGCGCTGAGTGGTACTCCGAGTCAGCAGCTTCCGAAATTAAAAAATACTTTTTTTTTAAAAAAGATTACAAAATAATTTTTTTTTTTTTTGTAAAAAGCTGTAAAAAACTATATTTCAACAAAAAATGGACACTGCCGCCCCTTTCGATACAAATCCGCCTCTGTAAAATTTCACTTCGCTCCGTTCCCACTCTTCTCTTTTTCCGTACCAGCCAGCAAAGGTTTTCCCCACTCGCGAGTGCACAGAATTTTCCCTTTTTTTTTTAGAACAAAGAGTCTCTTTCGCATATGTGACTTTTTTGAAAAAAAGTCGGAGGCTACTTGTGCACGAAACAAAGTCAAAAAAAATCTGTGTTTTTTATTTGCAGTGCCCGCCGTGCAAGGCGTTCACGCCGCAGCTGATCGACACGTACCAGAGGATCCGGGAACGAGGACACGACTTCGAAGTTATATTCGTCAGCTCCGACAGGTAAGTCCCTTCCCACGCAATTCTTATTGTTTTTCAAATTAAACTCCGCGCTTCCGGCAAGAGTAAGTAACTACGTGCACATATCATTGTCGCGAGGAGCCGGGAATATTTGACTTGGTGATTTACTCGAGAGCAGCTCTAAATTATTCCGGAGAGTGAGTGTGCTTCGTAGGCTGCTCGTAATTTTTTTTTTCGACTGCATTACGTGCGCGGCATATTGCAGAATTATTATTATCATTTTAAATTATCCACTTCCGGTTATGAAAAAAATATCATATTTACAGAAGAACATAATTCTTGTTTTGGGAAAATAAAGCTATTGTTGTTGGTAATTTTATGTATCTACGTAACTTTATGATCTTTATTTGATGGATACACTTTTTTCAAGATTTGATCTGTTGTTTATTATATTAAAATATCAAAGTATTCGTCACTTTCAGACTGGTTGATATTTACCTAAAATATATTTTTTCATGAATAAAAATATTGTGTCCCTTGTAAAATTTTAAACAAAAAGTCGTTTTTTTAAAATAATTTTATTCTTGATAAACACCCTCTTAGAATTCGCTAAAAACTCTGGATGTATCCTCATAACGTGCACTTTTGGATTATAAATAGTTTTTACGGTCATCGGCACTTTGGAGTACCTTTAAAAAATTCAAAAGCTAGGAATATTTTAAGAACAAATCGTTATCTTCGTGGCAGCATGACCCTAAAAATTTTTTTGAAACGATGCAAAATTATGGCTATTGTCAAGAGATTTCAATTATATATGTTTTTAGAAAGAAATTTTGATTAGAATAATATTTACGGACTTTCAAAGATAGCCTCGTAAGCTTAAAACTTAAAAAGAGATAATTAAGACACTTTTGAGGATTTTAGACAATTTTTAAAAAATTCGTGCTCAAACCCTATTGCATATACGGAATTTCGGAACCACGCGTTTTCTTCGTTTTTTTACGAATTTTGAAGAAATAATATTATTAATTTCAAATTTTATAATTTTTCCACGTACGATTTAGATTTATAAAAGTGCTTTTAGCCTATTTTCGGTCTCAGGAAATTCAAAAACTTATTTTTTTATTTAAAAATTTCAATCAAGATCTCATAAAATAGAGTCTATTTTTACGATACATTCAACCCGTGCGCATTCAAAATTTAATTCGTTCACGCATCAAACCTTACCGAAAAAAGTAATAAGCTGGCTCGATATAATCATGCCGAGGGCCATTCGTCTTGATATCCCCGCCCGAAACGACCACCCCGGAAACCAAAGCCCCCGGATTCTTTCCTCGTTTCCTCGTCGCGAGGGGGATAAGAAGATTAGGACATCCAACGACACGTACCCTAGTTCTTCACGCTCCTCCGAGTTTTTTCAAATCACCGAAATTAAAAACCCGCGTACGTGGAAAAAAAATCTCGAAAAAGAAAAAAAAGTCTTTTTGTATCGCGTATCGATCGACGGGCGGCCGGTAACAAAGGGCTGGGTAATCAGGAACCTGTGTCCAAACGATGTAACTCGAAGGAGGATGGATTCAGCCGAGATGGGCGCAAGCCTTTATTTTTGGGATGGATGGGATCGATCCCCGGGTTGAATGCACCCTTGCATGATTCATTGTCTGGGTGTACAGTCTGGGAAGGTTTATGGAAGGATTTTGTTACTGATTGACTGGCTATGTAAGTCCTATCGATCGATCAAAGGATTCCTTGATTGAGTTTTATCAAGCTGGTTTCAAAGGTGACAATTTTGAAAATTATGTGATTTAGAATAATTTAGAAGCTGGTTTTGGATTATTACAATCAATGAACTGTATAAAAATGTCGATTCTGATAAAATATAATTGTAGATTATAACTTTTGTTTAAAAAATGGTCGATTCTGAAAATTTTACCCCACCCATTGTCTTAAAAACTTTTTGGTCAAGCTGATTTTATTATTTAATAAAAATGTTTCATATTTTTTTAAATTCGGTTACCAGAAGTTTCAGTTTTATACATTTTATGTTTCTTGAGTTATTTAAACTATATGTTTTACGAAGTAAAAAAGAAATTTCATAAGTCTTTAAAGATTGTTTTACGATACATAAAAAAAATTTTAGTTACAATTAATTTACTAAGTTCATTTCAACGTTGATTCTAAGAAAATTATTTTAACTCATGTATGGTTTAAATTATTAAAAAAATTTCTTTTGAAGTAAAAATTTGATTTAAGAGTATTTTTACAAACAACTGCAACAAGAGATTCATAAATAATCGTAGTGTTGGCTCAATGAACAGCACGTCTGACTCGTAAATCGGCGGACCTAGGTTCAAGTCGCTATTTAAAAGCTATAAAAAAAAAAAAAAAAAAAAAAAAAAAAATTAATTAATTACCTTCATTGACGTTTTTTTGATTTAAGTTTTAAAAATTAAAAAAACAGAACCACAATTTTTTTGCTGAATAAAATTAAGTCACTTTATTATAATGTCACTAATAAAAAATTTTCCCTTGTTCTTCGAACCTCGTGCCTTTACTTTCGAATTTAACAGAACTTTATTTCCACAAAAATTGTTTAAAAATAAATAAATTTTGCTAAGTACAATTATTTAATATATTGCCTTTGTCCATAAAAATAAGGACTTCCATTGTTTAGCAAGCTTCTATTAGAATTAGATAATTTTTAAAAATAATTCCAACAAACTTGATTATTCTGCTCCAGGAGCGAGGAATCGTACAAGACCTACACGACACGATGCCCTGGCTCAGGATACCCTTCAACCAGAAGACAGGCGACAAAAGCTAGCCGCGCCCTCGACGTCCAGGCCATACCCACCCTGGTCATACTCGATCCAGGGACAACATAATCACCCTCGAGGGCCGCACCGAGGTACTCGAGGATCCGAGGGGTTTGGTAAGTCTTTTTTTCTCTTTACTTCTGTACTTCTGCAGCTGCAGTCGCGAGCGCGCTTTTTGTTTGCGAGGCACAATGCAGTCTAGAACCCGGCCGTCGGCAAATTTTATGCATTAAATATCGCGACGCAGAGTATTACGTGAAATTCAGTTAGCTTCGCTTCCGGTATACGCGAGCTAGCTTACTTTCAATTACGGCGTAAGGAAACGGTTAAATGCGTTTCAAGCACGTTAACTTGATTTTAAACTACTTTAGAAGCTGATTCGATGAACCATAAAGATGACAATGAAAATTTTTTAAAAATATGTAGAAACTCAAGCTGCAGGTTTTGATATGAATTATGTGTTTATAAAGGCTGTTCAAATAATTTTAAAATATTAAAAATTAAAAAGTTAGCTGTAGTCGCTATTAATTATATTTTCTCAAGCCAGTAGTTTGTTTTTTTTTCAGTATTTCTGTCAAGAAGTATATAAAATCAAAACAAATAGTGCTCATTCTTAAAAAAGTAAAAAAATGTTGACTAATTTTTTAATTACTATTTAATTATGTATGGACTTAGTTGAGTTTGGTAAAAATATTTGTACATATAATTAATTTCGATTTTAGTATTTTTAAAACTGTTAAAAAATTGAGTTTTTATTGATTATGACATTATACGCTAGATTGTATTTAATTTGATAAAAAAAAAAAAAAATGAAATAGTTCAAAGTACTTATCTTCAACATTTTTTTAAATAAAATCAATGTAACTGCAAAGATCACATTTTATTTTTTTCTGAAGGCTACGGAATTAAAACAATTCAAAAACTCGTCAATAAAATTGACAATAATACGATCAAACCTGAGCAACCAGTTAAAAAAGTATTGAAATCATTTAAAATTCTTCTTCATCTATCTTTTCTGATATCGCGAACAAGTTAAAAAAATTTTTCGTCAAAAAAGGCCTTTTTACGTTCGGTCAAACACGATAAGTAAAAGAAAAGTCGCGCGAAGCTCTTTTGACGATAAAAAAATGAAAATAAGAAGAATAAAAATGCTTGAATAGAACTTCCCCTGGACGGACAGGCTGGTTAACATACTGACGGAAAAGTACGCGACTGCCTTGCACGACGCCCCGGCCATTATTCTCTTTGTCGGTGAGTACCTTTCCGCACTTAATAACTTCTTTGATCTCCATGCGAGTCTACTTGTGAATTTTTCTACTTTTTTTTTGAAAAAAATAGAGGGAGAAGACTGCGAGATACAGTTCGGAGAGAGCGTACTTTTGCCGGCCGCCGAGCTCTACAGGCGGGACAGACCCGACTACGACCCCCAACTACGACGACCCGGACGACATGCTGCAGTTCTACATAGCCCTGGACGTGAGTATTTTCATCTGTTTTCAATACATACAGTAGGACCTCCGGGATATTATCCAAAAATCAAAGGAGCCGCCGTGGACGATTCGCGGGGTTCTCAATGCACGAGTTCCTACTGTACTCACAAATTTTTCGCTATTTTGAACATCACCACACATTTGAGTCACTTTTTAGCTAATTTTCAAAAAAAAAAATTTTTTGAGTTTAAAGGTACTGAAGAATCGAATTTTTTTTATTACACTTGAAAAAACTTTAAACTACAGATTTAATTAAAATTTTAATGTGATAAACAAATTTAAATAATTCAATTTTGATGTTTAAATAACGGATGAGAAATCAATAATCTTATTAAAGAGTCACAGAGTAGCTAAGTCGACAGAGCAGTCGACCTGTGGCCAAAGCTCTCGGGTTCAATTCCTACTATATCCATCCTTGGAGTAAAAAAAAAAAATCGTGAAATGTATCTAACACATATTTTCAATACAATAATTTTTTTTTTTTTTTTTTTTCTGCTTAAAAGTGTTAAAATACACGATCTCTTAACAAATAATTTAAACGTATGTTTGGGAATAATAAATAAAATATGTTCATTTACAGTGCGAGACCTCGGACATACTGCGAGAGTTCGTGGGCCCTGGACGACGCGGTACCGCTGCTCACCGCCATCGACATACCCCGGGGATTCTACGCGGTCATGGAGGACGGAGCCGAGATAACCGTGGACTCGGTACAGCAGTTCGTCGACGGGTAAGGAACGACAAACTCCAGACCCACAAGATCGCCGCGGTGCACAAGAACAACACCATCAAGACCGAGTGAACTCACAAGCGGAAAGATTCATTTTTTTATGGTCAAATTATTTTGCCGAAAGTGTCAGAAATTGAGGATTCAAAAACTTTCTGTCACGGTGTACTCTTTGATCAATAGTTTTTTTACATTTTTTACTTTTTTCTAAGTGTGCGTAAAGCGACCATTTTACGCACTGAAAAATAAAAAAGCACATTCCAGTACTTTTATGTAGGCATACATAATTGAAGTATTTACTCAGCCCTTACAAATTCCTATAAACGCAAAAAAAAAAAAATTTTCCATTCAAATGATTGAAAAATGACACTTTTGGCAAAGTACTCTTTTACTTATATTAGTACTTAAGTTGAAACAATATATTTATATGTCATTAGTGTTTTAATTCTTTTTATGAGAAAAAAAAATGGGATGTATATGGAGATTTTTTTCAATCTAACATTGTACTAAGCAAGATGGTCACTCATGCAAGTGTCTAACGCTGCTCTTAATTTTGATGTATTAATAGAGATGTGAATTCTTATAAGTAAATAAGTATTCAATGTCACAATATTACATGCATTAAATAGTATGAACACAAAAAAATTAAATAAGTAAAACGTTAATATAAGAGTGTTAATTTAATTTGGAGTTTAGTTTTAGAAACAAAACAAAAAAAACATGTATCTGTAGTAGAGTATTAGAATATATCTAAAGCTTTATTTAAAAAACTAGAAGAAATACAGAAAACGTGAGTAATGGATATTCTCATAGTGATTCGTGAAGAAAAAGATGTGTGTAAAATAGTCAAGAATAAAATTTTAATTATTTTTCTTTCTGTCTAAGGATTAGCAGTAGTGAGTGATATCATTACTCGTTTGAAACAATATTTTTTTATTTTTTATAGTTTTCATAATAAATTTTTTTCAAAAGAATAAAGAGAAAAAGCTGACAATCATGAAATAACTTTTTAGTTTTTCTAAAATATTGCTAGAACGATACATGAAAACTACGGAGCATTCAAAGTCGAGTTCAAAAGAAGCCTGTTTAAACAAAGTTCATATAAAAAATTGAAAACCGCCTTAAAGTAAAAAAATTTGTTTATTTAAAATTTTAGTAATATCGCCAAATGATCAATATTATCATACGAAAAAACACTATTTTTTTTTAAAACATCAAAATATAATTTACATATTTACATGAGTTTTTTTTGTCATAATTATTTATTTTTTAAACAAAGATTTTTAAAAACTCAGCT
>JASATB010000024.1:27500-29749 GCA_038277355.1 Encarsia formosa | reverse complement strand
TTTGTGTATTGTGTGTGCCTATGGTTTGTGTGTATGTGTTTCCTGTGTGTGTGTGTGTGTGTGTGTGTGTGTGTGTGTGTGTGTGTGTGTGTGTGTTAGCTCGGGTGCGTGGGGTCGCTGGGCCCAAAGACGGATCCCGGAGTGGCCGATTGGTCGCTCCTGGATCCCTCTCCCTGCCTGGTGTGTATGTGTGTGAGTGTGTGTGTGTGTGTGTGTCATTCCTCCCTCTCTCCGTGTCCTTCTTGACCTTCCTCCTCCCGCGTGTGTTGGCGGGCCCTTGGCTGTCCTTCAGCCTGGGGATTGTGTCCGTCATTGTTGTTGTTGGGCATGAGGTGTCTAGGTTTCCTCCTGGTGCCCCTCGCCTTCAGGAGTTGCTTTGCCGTCTTGGCGAAGGTTCCAAAAGACTCCTTCTTGACGAGTTCCTGGTGTGTAGGTGGCCATGTCTCGAAGTGCTGGGCGAGTGGTGCCCTGACCGCGTCGTAATCCGGGCATTCCAGTAGCAGATGGTCCGGTGTGTCGATCTCCCCGCACTCGCATACTGCGGATTCGGAGAGTTTCATGAGGTTGAGCTTGGACCTGAAATCTCCGTGTCCGGTCACGAACTGCGTAACGTGGTGGTCAGGCATAAACCACTTTGCCTGCATCCGATCCTGTACGGTCGGAAAATAGAGCTTCGTGGTAGCGGCTTTGCTGGTTGCAGCATATTGCCTGTCCCACTCCTCTATGATGCACCTGTGAATGTGGCTTATGGCTCCTGCGAGGGTTGCCTCGTCGGGGATGTTGACGTAAGCCAGATGTCTGTCCCGTAGGGACAGGGACAGACATCAGGGTAGATAGGGACAGTATTCTCATTGCATATGTTTAGATGTTGTTCCATAGCGCGGTTCCCAGGGTTGGTGTACCCATACCCGCATGCGCACAAGTGCGCGATTTCTTGTTTCTTATCTTACCAATCAGCTTTAAACCACTACCCCCAAGAGGCCAACGCCTTATTCGAAAGGGCGAGCTGCGCTCGGGGCTTCCCTTCCGCCCTTGGTACCAGTTTATACCTTGACTGGTCACGGTCGATAGAGCATCTCAGATCTTAAGATAACTCCATCTACCACCAACCTTGGCTACACAGCACTACACAATGAATTGAAGCTTTGCTCAGAAACTGAGATCACTAAAATTACATTGGTTTTTCGAGTTGACTACTGGTGGTCTTACCCAACCCGTATTTTGCCTCTGTTTTGACTAGACTCCTCTGGTCACAGTGAGCTTTTGTTCGTATCCATTTCTGGGTTACTTCCACTGTATTGGCCTGGTTTCATGAATCTTTGCTCAGTTCAGTGTACTGAGATCGAAGGCACTTGCCAGTTCTTGGGTGAAGTCCCAGTGGTCAAACTTCACCCTTTTTCACTCATGTTATTTGGACTCCTCCAAATGCCCAGAGTACGGTCGGTAACCCGCTCGGTTAACTCCTCCCACTGTAAATACCTGAGCCGCGGGTGCTTTACTCAAAAAAATCTTGAGATCGCAAACACAGACACCCAGGTTTTAAGGGTACAATAAACCAGTGGTGCACTACATACCCTAACCCAAGTTATTCAGACTTCTCCGAATACCCAGAGCACGGCCGGTAACCCGTACGGTGAACTCCTCCCACTGTTGCCTCCGAAAAGGACTACCTAGAGCCGCGGGAGCTTTACTCAAATACGCAAATATTTGAGATCGCAAACACAGACACCCTGGTTTTAAGGGTAATGAGCCAGTGGTACACGCCATTACCCGGGGTAGATAGGGACAGTGGGAATCTCGTTAATCCATTCATGCGCGTCACTAATTAGATGACGAGGCATTTGGCTATCTTAAGAGAGTCATAGTTACGACCGCTGCAGGGGGTCTTAGGGGGGGCGCACAGCCCCCCCTAACCGCCCACAGGGTGTGGGCTCGATCCACGTATACTCCGCTTATCCCATTTATGAGTTGCACCGCGCGGTTCCCGCGTTACAAGCTGCAGTGCTGGCAACTGCCCACTCAGTTGTACACCTGCGCCCCGGTATTGCAACAGCTTCACTCTCGGCTTCGACAGAGCATACGGAACTACGACTTCACTAATTTTCCCTGGATCTTGCACAGTGAGCATGCTTGAATACGGCTAAGGTCGCTGCACCTGGCAACTACCATAGGCCGCACCCAACCGGATTGGTTACCGGAAGTAAGATGGTGAACCATCACAGGAATGGAATCACAAGACCCCATATATC
>JASATB010000024.1:15000-20000 GCA_038277355.1 Encarsia formosa | reverse complement strand
CCTTACGCATAACCTTTTGGGGCTTGAATCGCTCCTTACGCATAACCTTTTGGAGCCCGACTCGCTCCTTACGCATAACCTTTTGGGGCTCGGCTCGCTCCTTACGCATAACCTTTTGGAGCCCGACTCGCTCCTTACGCATAACCTTTTGGGTCTTGACTCGCTTCTTACGCATAACCTCTTGGGGCTCGACTCGCTCCTTACGCATAACCTTTTGGAGCCCGACTCGCTCCTTACGCATAACCTTTTGGGTCATTTTTTATTATTTTTTCTAAGTCCACGCGCATTGCTTTGGACTTTGGGTCCATTTCTTTCAAAGTCCCGCTCGGTCGGCTCGCTCCTTACGCATAACCTTTTGGGGCTCGAATCGCTCCTTACGCATAACCTTTTGGAGCCCGACTCGCTCCTTACGCATAACCTCTTGGGGCTCGATTCGCTCCTTACGCAGAACCTTTTGGAGCCCGACTCGCTCCTTACGCATAACCTTTTGGAGCCCGACTCGCTCCTTACGCATAACCTTTTGGGTCTTGACTCGCTTCTTACGCATAACCTTTTGGTGCTCGACTCGCTCCTTACGCATAACCTCTTGGGGCTCGACTCGCTCCTTACGCATAACCTTTTGGAGCCCGACTCGCTCCTTACGCATAACCTTTTGGGTCATTTTTTATTATTTTTTCTAAGTCCACGCGCATTGCTTTGGACTTTGGGTCCATTTCTTTCAAAGTCCCGCTCGGTCGGCTCGCTCCTTACGCATAACCTTTTGGGGCTCGAATCGCTCCTTACGCATAACCTTTTGGAGCCCGACTCGCTCCTTACGCATAACCTCTTGGGGCTCGATTCGCTCCTTACGCATAACCGTTTGGAGCCCGACTCGCTCCTTACGCATAACCTTTTGGAGCCCGACTCGCTCCTTACGCATAACCTTTTGATGCTTGAATCGCTCCTTACGCATAACCTTTTGGAGCCCGACTCGCTCCTTACGCATAACCTTTTGGAGCCCGACTCGCTCCTTACGCATAACCTTTTGGGTCTCGACTCGCTCCTTACGCATAACCTTTTGGGTCATTTTTTATTAGTTTTTCTAAGTCCACGCGCATTGCTTTGGACTTTGGGTCCATTTCTTTCAAAGTCCCGCTCGGTCGGCTCGGGATCCTTACGCATAACCTTTTGGGGCTCGACTCGCTCCTAACGCATAACCTTTTGGTGCTCGACTCGATCCTTACGCATAACCTTTTGGAGCCTGACTCGCTCCTTACGCATAACCTTTTGGGGCTCGGCTCGCTCCTTACGCATAACCTTTTGGAGCCCGACTCGCTCCTTACGCATAACCTTTTGGGTCTTGACTCGCTTCTTACGCATAACCTCTTGGGGCTCGACTCGCTCCTTACGCATAACCTTTTGGAGCCCGACTCGCTCCTTACGCATAACCTTTTGGGTCATTTTTTATTATTTTTTCTAAGTCCACGCGCATTGCTTTGGACTTTGGGTCCATTTCTTTCAAAGTCCCGCTCGGTCGGCTCGCTCCTTACGCATAACCTTTTGGGGCTCGAATCGCTCCTTACGCATAACCTTTTGGAGCCCGACTCGCTCCTTACGCATAACCTCTTGGGGCTCGATTCGCTCCTTACGGATAACCGTTTGGAGCCCGACTCGCTCCTTACGCATAACCTTTTGGAGCCCGACTCGCTCCTTACGCATAACCTTTTGGGTCATTTTTTTTTTTTTTTCTTTTGAAAAGAAAAAAAAAGTCATACAGGGACAGTGGGAATTTCATCAATGACCTTTGTGAGTTAGTCGGTCGTTAGAAAAGATCATTGGCTAGGTTTATATGATCATAAGAACTACCGCCGTCCTGTTACACAATCCGTAACGTCGTAGCGATCTAAGAAATAAAAAATTCAAAGTCCACGCGCATTGCTTTGGTCTCTCGGTCGATTTTTTTTTCTAAGTCCACGCGCATTGCTTTGAACTTTGGGTCCATTTCTTTCAAAGTCCCACTCGGTCGGCTCGGGATCCTAACGCATAACCTTTTGGAGCCCGACTCGCTCCTTACGCATAACCTTTTGGAGCCCGACGCGCTCCTTACGCATAACCTTTTGGAGCCCGACTCGCTCCTTACGCATAACCTTTTGGGTCTTGACTCGCTTCTTACGCATAACCTTTTGGTGCTCGACTCGCTCCTTACGCATAACCTCTTGGGGCTCGACTCGCTCCTTACGCATAACCTTTTGGGTCTCGACTCGCTCCTTACGCATAACCTTTTGGGTCTCGACTCGCTCCTTACGCATAACCTTTTGGGTCATTTTTTATTAGTTTTTCTAAGTCCACGCGCATTGCTTTGGACTTTGGGTCCATTTCTTTCAAAGTCCCGCTCGGTCGGCTCGGGATCCTTACGCATAACCTTTTGGGGCTCGACTCGCTCCTAACGCATAACCTTTTGGTGCTCGACTCGATCCTTACGCATAACCTTTTGGAGCCTGACTCGCTCCTTACGCATAACCTTTTGGGGCTCGGCTCGCTCCTTACGCATAACCTTTTGGAGCCCGACTCGCTCCTTACGCATAACCTTTTGGGTCTTGACTCGCTTCTTACGCATAACCTTTTGGGTCATTTTTTATTAGTTTTTCTAAGTCCACGCGCATTGCTTTGGACTTTGGGTCCATTTCTTTCAAAGTCCCGCTCGGTCGGCTCGCTCCTTACGCATAACCTTTTGGGGCTCGAATCGCTCCTTACGCATAACCTTTTGGAGCCCGACTCGCTCCTTACGCATAACCTCTTGGGGCTCGATTCGCTCCTTACGCATAACCGTTTGGAGCCCGACTCGCTCCTTACGCATAACCTTTTGGAGCCCGACTCGCTCCTTACGCATAACCTTTTGATGCTTGAATCGCTCCTTACGCATAACCTTTTGGAGCCCGACTCGCTCCTTACGCATAACCTTTTGGAGCCCGACTCGCTCCTTACGCATAACCTTTTGGGTCTCGACTCGCTCCTTACGCATAACCTTTTGGGTCATTTTTTATTAGTTTTTCTAAGTCCACGCGCATTGCTTTGGACTTTGGGTCCATTTCTTTCAAAGTCCCGCTCGGTCGGCTCGGGATCCTTACGCATAACCTTTTGGGGCTCGACTCGCTCCTAACGCATAACCTTTTGGTGCTCGACTCGATCCTTACGCATAACCTTTTGGAGCCTGACTCGCTCCTTACGCATAACCTTTTGGGGCTCGGCTCGCTCCTTACGCATAACCTTTTGGAGCCCGACTCGCTCCTTACGCATAACCTTTTGGGTCTTGACTCGCTTCTTACGCATAACCTCTTGGGGCTCGACTCGCTCCTTACGCATAACCTTTTGGAGCCCGACTCGCTCCTTACGCATAACCTTTTGGGTCATTTTTTATTATTTTTTCTAAGTCCACGCGCATTGCTTTGGACTTTGGGTCCATTTCTTTCAAAGTCCCGCTCGGTCGGCTCGCTCCTTACGCATAACCTTTTGGGGCTCGAATCGCTCCTTACGCATAACCTTTTGGAGCCCGACTCGCTCCTTACGCATAACCTCTTGGGGCTCGATTCGCTCCTTACGCATAACCTCTTGGGGCTCGACTCGCTCCTTACGCATAACCTTTTGGAGCCCGACTCGCTCCTTACGCATAACCTTTTGGGTCATTTTTTATTATTTTTTCTAAGTCCACGCGCATTGCTTTGAACTTTGGGTCCATTTCTTTCAAAGTCCCGCTCGGTCGGCTCGCTCCTAACGCATAACCTTTTGGGGCCCGACTCGCTCCTTACGCATAACCTTTTGGGTCTCGACTCGCTCCTTACGCATAACCTTTTGGGTCATTTTTTATTAGTTTTTCTAAGTCCACGCGCATTGCTTTGGACTTTGGGTCCATTTCTTTCAAAGTCCCGCTCGGTCGGCTCGGGATCCTTACGCATAACCTTTTGGGGCTTGAATCGCTCCTTACGCATAACCTTTTGGTGCTCGACTCGCTCCTTACGCATAACCTTTTGGAGCCCGACTCGCTCCTTACGCATAACCTTTTGGGTCATTTTTTATTATTTTTTCTAAGTCCACGCGCATTGCTTTGGACTTTGGGTCCATTTCTTTCAAAGTCCCGCTCGGTCGGCTCGCTCCTTACGCATAACCTTTTGGGGCTCGACTCGCTCCTAACGCATAACCTTTTGGTGCTCGACTCGCTCCTTACGCATAACCTTTTGGAGCCCGACTCGTTCCTTACGCATAACCTTTTGGAGCCCGACTCGCTCCTTACGCATAACCTTTTGGGTCATTTTTTATTATTTTTTCTAAGTCCACGCGCATTGCTTTGGACTTTGGGTCCATTTCTTTCAAAGTCCCGCTCGGTCGGCTCGCTCCTTACGCATAACCTTTTGGGTCATTTTTTATTATTTTTTCTAAGTCCACGCGCATTGCTTTGGACTTTGGGTCCATTTCTTTCAAAGTCCCGCTTGGTCGGCTCGGGATCCTTACGCATAACCTTTTGGGGCTTGAATCGCTCCTTACGCATAACCTTTTGGTGCTCGACTCGCTCCTTACGCATAACCTTTTGGAGCCCGACTCGCTCCTTACGCATAACCTTTTGGAGCCCGACTAGCTCCTTACGCATAACACTTTGAACGGCTTTTGAAGCCATTTGTACTTTTTTCGAAAAAAATTTTATACCCGGACAGTGGGAATCTGATCAAAGTCATTTGTAGGTCTTTCTCTCGTTAGAAAAGACTATTGACTAAGGTTATATGGTCATAAGAACTCCCGCCACCCAGTTATGACCGAAATAATTATTCGCTAAGCTTTTTTAACCTTTTTGGAATGAAAAAAAAATTCCATACAGGGACAGTGGGAATTTCATCAATGACCTTTGTAAGTTAGTCGTTCGATAGAAAAGATCATTGGCTAGGGTTATATGATCATAAGAAGTACCGCCATCCTGTTAAACAATCCGGAACGTTGTAGCGATCTAAAAAATAAAAAATTTCTAAGTCCAC
>JASATB010000024.1:0-5000 GCA_038277355.1 Encarsia formosa | reverse complement strand
CATAACTGATTTAATGAGCCATTCGCGGTTTCACCTTAATGCGGCATGCACTGAGACATGCATGGCTTAATCTTTGAGACAAGCATATGACTACTGGCAGGATCAACCAGGGAGCTTCGTCTTTCATTAAACGTGCTAACGCAAAAATGCGCGCGCTACGCTCTATTCAAGATACGAGAGGCTCGATTTTTTTTTTTTTTTTTCAAAAAAGTTAACTCGAGCGACTTTCTCTAGAATATTGTGTTGCACAACGCGCGGTTTTTTTTGTGTCATTCAACGTCGAGATCGAGTATATTCGATCCGACGACACTTTTCGACCGTTTGTTTGTTTTTATTCAACAACGAAGATTCTTCGACGAAAGATCGTGTCGAGCGCTTCTGTTTTATAAAATAAGAGGCACTATTTCGCTTTCGATGTCGTTCTTTTGAAAACTACGTCACTGAAACAGAGAGAGCTCCAAAAGAACGACGCACGGCACGCTACGAAGGCCCGTCAACGTAGCGAAACCATGGGTATTATCGTTCAAATTCAAACAGTCTCTCCGAAGTTAAAAACTACAAGAGAAAAAAGGGTTTTACCCGACGTTAGAAAAATTCATTTCTTAGTCGACGTGGTCGGCGAAAATAAATTCACCGTTTCGAAAATATGAGTTTCAAAATATTCTCGCTCGGAATCGAGTGAGTCGATGCTCGGTTGTTATCGAACGCAAGTTTTGCGACGATCTGCAACGCCTTGGGCGCAAACCGCTTAAGGGCCATTCGGTCTAGGACGCCGACCCGCGGTAAGATGCTGTGGATGAGATTATAACACGAATTTCGTGATGTATGCTCAACTCAACCGAGTCTTACATAGTACCGAGATATCGAAAAAGGACATCGGCGCCGTACGGTCTTATGCGTTGGCTCTTATGGGAGAAAGCCCCTCGAAAGGTGCCAAATTTTTTACCCGCCCCAGACCTGTTTGAAAATTTTTCGAATTTTCAATTTTCACGACAATCGAGAATTAATTGTTAAATAAACAATTTTTCAACAATTTTTTTGGATTTTGGCACTTTTTTCGAAAAATTTTCGAAAATACTTTACGCATAACCTCTTGGGGGATCGGCTCGCTCCTTACGCATAACCTTTTGGTGCTAGTGCTCGACACGCTCCTTACGCATAACCTTTTGGAGCCCGACTCGCTCCTTACGCATAACCTTTTGGGTCTCGACTCGCTCCTTACGCATAACCCTTTTGGGTCATTTTTTATTATTTTTTCTAAGTCCACGCGCATTGCTTTGGACTTTGGGTCCATTTCTTTCAAAGTTCCCGCTCGGTTCGGCTCGGGATCCTTTACGCATAACCTTTTGGGGCTTGAATCGCTCCTTACGCATTAACCTTTTTGGAGCCCGACTCGCTCCTTACGCATAACCTTTTGGGGCTCGGCTCGCTCCCTTACGCATAACCCTTTTGGAGCCCCGACTCGCTCCTTACGCATAACCTTTTGGGTCTTGACTCGCTTCTTACGCATAACCCTCTTGGGGCTCGACTCGCTCCTTACGCATAACCTTTTGGAGCCCGACTCGCTCCTTACGCATAACCTTTTGGGTCATTTTTTATTATTTTTTCTAAGTCCACGCGCATTGCTTTGGACTTTGGGTCCATTTTCTTTCAAAGGTCCCGCTCGGTCGGCTCGCTCCTTACGCATAACCTTTTGGGGCTCGAATCGCTCCTTACGCATAACCTTTTGGAGCCCGACTCGCTCCTTACGCATAACCTCTTGGGGCTCGATTCGCTCCTTACGCAGAACCTTTTGGAGCCCGACTCGCTCCTTACGCATAACCTTTTGGAGCCCGACTCGCTCCTTACGCATAACCTTTTGGGTCTTGACTCGCTTCTTACGCATAACCTTTTGGTGCTCGACTCGCTCCTTACGCATAACCTCTTGGGGCTCGACTCGCTCCTTACGCATAACCTTTTGGAGCCCGACTCGCTCCTTACGCATAACCTTTTTGGGTCATTTTTTACTTAATTTTTCTAAGTCCACGCGCATTGCTTTGGACTTTGGGGTCCATTTCTTTCAAAGTCCCCGCTCGGGTCGGCTTCGCTCCTTTACGCATAACTTTTGGGGCTCGAATCGCTCGCTACGCATAACCTTTTGGAGCCCGACTCGCTCCTTATCGCATAACCTCTTGGGCTCGATTCGCTCCTTACGCATAACCGTTTGGAGCCCGACTCGCTCCTTACGCATAACCTTTTGGAGCCCGACTCGCTCCTTACGCATAACCTTTTGATGCTTGAATCGCTCCTTACGCATAACCTTTTGGAGCCCGACTCGCTCCTTAACGCATAACCTTTTGGAGGCCCGACTCGCTCCTTACGCATAACCTTTTTGGGTCTCGACTCGCTCCTTACGCATAACCTTTTGGGTCATTTTTTATTAGTTTTTTCTAAGTCCACGCGCATTGCTTTGGACTTTGGGTCCATTTCTTTCAAAGTCCCGCTCGGTCGGCTCGGGATCCTTACGCATAACCTTTTGGGGCTCGACTCGCTCCTAACGCATAACCTTTTGGTGCTCGACTCGATCCTTACGCATAACCTTTTGGAGCCTGACTCGCTCCTTACGCATAACCTTTTGGGGCTCGGCTCGCTCCTTACGCATAACCTTTTGGAAGCCCGACTCGCTCCTTACGCATAACCTTTTGGGTCTTGACTCGCTTCTTACGCATAACCTCTTGGGGCTCGACTCGCTCCTTACGCATAACCTTTTGGAGCCCGACTCGCTCCTTACGCATAACCTTTTGGGTCATTTTTTATTATTTTTTCTAAGTCCACGCGCATTGCTTTGGACTTTGGGTCCATTTCTTTCAAAGTCCCGCTCGGTCGGCTCGCTCCTTACGCATAACCTTTTGGGGCTCGAATCGCTCCTTACGCATAACCTTTTGGAGCCCGACTCGCTCCTTACGCATAACCTCTTGGGGCTCGATTCGCTCCTTACGGATAACCGTTTGGAGCCCGACTCGCTCCTTACGCATAACCTTTTGGAGCCCGACTCGCTCCTTACGCATAACCTTTTGGGTCATTTTTTTTTTTTTTCTTTTGAAAAGAAAAAAAAAAGTCATACAGGGACAGTGGGAATTTCATCAATGACCTTTGTGAGTTAGTCGGTCGTTAGAAAAGATCATTGGCTAGGTTTATATGATCATAAGAACTACCGCCGTCCTGTTACACAATCCGTAACGTCGTAGCGATCTAAGAAATAAAAAATTCAAAGTCCACGCGCATTGCTTTGGTCTCTCGGTCGATTTTTTTTCTAAGTCCACGCGCATTGCTTTGAACTTTGGGTCCATTTCTTTCAAAGTCCCACTCGGTCGGCTCGGGATCCTAACGCATAACCTTTTGGAGCCCGACTCGCTCCTTACGCATAACCTTTTGGAGCCCGACGCGCTCCTTACGCATAACCTTTTGGAGCCCGACTCGCTCCTTACGCATAACCTTTTGGGTCTTGACTCGCTTCTTACGCATAACCTTTTGGTGCTCGACTCGCTCCTTACGCATAACCTCTTGGGGCTCGACTCGCTCCTTACGCATAACCTTTTGGGTCTCGACTCGCTCCTTACGCATAACCTTTTGGGTCATTTTTTATTAGTTTTTCTAAGTCCACGCGCATTGCTTTGGACTTTGGGTCCATTTCTTTCAAAGTCCCGCTCGGTCGGCTCGGGATCCTTACGCATAACCTTTTGGGGCTCGACTCGCTCCTAACGCATAACCTTTTGGTGCTCGACTCGATCCTTACGCATAACCTTTTGGAGCCTGACTCGCTCCTTACGCATAACCTTTTGGGGCTCGGCTCGCTCCTTACGCATAACCTTTTGGAGCCCGACTCGCTCCTTACGCATAACCTTTTGGGTCTTGACTCGCTCCTTACGCATAACCTTTTGGAGCCCGACTCGCTCCTTACGCATAACCTTTTGGGTCTCGACTCGCTCCTTACGCATAACCTTTTGGGTCATTTTTTATTAGTTTTTCTAAGTCCACGCGCATTGCTTTGGACTTTGGGTCCATTTCTTTCAAAGTCCCGCTCGGTCGGCTCGGGATCCTTACGCATAACCTTTTGGGGCTCGACTCGCTCCTAACGCATAACCTTTTGGTGCTCGACTCGATCCTTACGCATAACCTTTTGGAGCCTGACTCGCTCCTTACGCATAACCTTTTGGGGCTCGGCTCGCTCCTTACGCATAACCTTTTGGAGCCCGACTCGCTCCTTACGCATAACCTTTTGGGTCTTGACTCGCTTCTTACGCATAACCTCTTGGGGCTCGACTCGCTCCTTACGCATAACCTTTTGGAGCCCGACTCGCTCCTTACGCATAACCTTTTGGGTCATTTTTTATTAGTTTTTCTAAGTCCACGCGCATTGCTTTGGACTTTGGGTCCATTTCTTTCAAAGTCCCGCTCGGTCGGCTCGCTCCTTACGCATAACCTTTTGGGGCTCGAATCGCTCCTTACGCATAACCTTTTGGAGCCCGACTCGCTCCTTACGCATAACCTCTTGGGGCTCGATTCGCTCCTTACGCAGAACCTTTTGGAGCCCGACTCGCTCCTTACGCATAACCTTTTGGAGCCCGACTCGCTCCTTACGCATAACCTTTTGGGTCTTGACTCGCTTCTTACGCATAACCTTTTGGTGCTCGACTCGCTCCTTACGCATAACCTCTTGGGGCTCGACTCGCTCCTTACGCATAACCTTTTGGAGCCCGACTCGCTCCTTACGCATAACCTTTTGGGTCATTTTTTATTATTTTTTCTAAGTCCACGCGCATTGCTTTGGACTTTGGGGTCCATTTCTTTCAAAGTCCCGCTCGGTCGGCTCGCTCCTTACGCATAACCTTTTGGGGCTCGAATCGCTCCTTACGCATAACCTTTTGGAGCCCGACTCGCTCCTTACGCATAACCTCTTGGGGCTCGATTCGCTCCTTACGCAATAACCGTTTGGAGCCCGACTCGCTCCTTACGCATAA
>JASATB010000023.1:0-31000 GCA_038277355.1 Encarsia formosa | reverse complement strand
TGTTTATTGATAATTTCATTTTGCAATAACTTTGCCTGCGAACTTTGCAACAAACTTTCCTCGCGGATCAGCGTTAGAAATAACGATGAGAAAATGTGGTCAAAATTTCAGAGGTGTACTTCAATAAGAACTATGTTTTTCTGAATACTTGTATATTTTAAAAGTTTTTAAGAATTTCCCATATAATAAGATCAGCAGAATTTTATATATATTTATGCATTCATGTTTTTAATTTAATGAAATGCTTCATATTATTTTAAACATCATAGAATAAAAAATTATGTTTATCGTATGCACGTTATATACAAAGTTTCGCTTAGCCTTCAGTGCCTTCAAACCCTGGTGAAGACACCTCTAGCATAAAACAGTACTTAAATAATAATACTTGATTATAAAATTATCATTAAAATTAGAAAAGTGATGTTTAAAAAAAATGTGAATTATTTACAAAAATTCAATATCTGCTTAATTTTTAATTAAATGATTGAATTTTTTATAATTTTTCCATCTATCATTCCGAAAGTCTTCCTAGACCAATTCAATCATAAAAAAAAAAACTTAAAATTGAATTGAAGAAGCTTTAATTATTACAAAACTTGAAATAAAAAATTCACTTAGTATTATAACAATACTTACGGATAGGATGAGATCTGAAAAATTCACTTAATCATGAATTTTATTCTACTTATGTATGTATGATATTAAATCACTTTTCAAATTTATTTACATAAAATTACACAATTTCTAGTAAAAAAAATACTTACATATATAGTTACACATATATTTATAGGCATAAATTATAACTGTTTTCGCGGCAAATCCACATAAAAATAACATGCTCTTTCGTGACGGCCGAGACAAAACTGAGTAACTGCAGCTAACGGCTTGTTTGAAAATTGAAAAATCTGACTAAGCCACGCCTATTGGTGGTCTGACCTTTGCAAATCTTTTCTAATCTTCAAAATCTAGTTTCAGAATAGAGCCGCATGCCAATCGACAGAGACATGGTAAGCATCTGTCGTTCTAAAAGTATATAGAACCTCACTCCTGCACTGAAAATTTTCAAGAAATTTTACAAGGCTCCACTGCAAATCTTAGCGTGTTTTTTTGTCATCGTTTTAAAACACTTTTAACCGTTTTATCATTTTAAAACGGCTAGATGTGTTAAAATAACACACTTTGCCGTTTTAAATAAAACACATAAAAGAACGAGGTTAGGTATATGATATCGTCAAATTTTCATTATTAAAGTTAATTTTATTGAAAGATTATTATTATATTTTCATTATTATCATCGTTATTGTCACATACTATGCTTGGTACCAGGATTTCCCTTTAGCTTATAGAAATATTTTAGAACTTTTATCCCATAAAATATTTAATTCAAAAGTAAAAAATAACTCTTTTCTTAACAAATTTTTAAGAAAATTATGTGAAAAATGTGAAAAAAATCAGACTCATGAAAACAATTGCTTGCCAGAAAAAGAAAATTCAAAATTCGTAAATTTAAATATAAGTAAGAATTTTTTTGTCGATTTTGCTAATTTATCAATAATTAGGTAGGATGATAAGAAGTATCTCAAAATAATTTTAGATTTTCAATCTTTTTTTTTTTGCCTTTCTTTAGTGCATGCTGCCTCTGCGCTAAGCAGTAGCCACAGGCACACTCGACTCTCGAGTAAAAACATGTGCGCTAACTGCAAATTTCAAAATTTTCGAATTTTAGCGTTAGCAAAAAATTTTTTTTAGAATATTGCATTGTAAAAAGGTGAAAAGGCGATTTTAAAATTACTTAACAACGAACCAACCAACCTCAGTGACTTAAATAAAAGCATATAATAAAAAGCAGATTAAACGTGCCGATCGTTTGGGTGGACGGAAATTTTATTGGAGTAAAAGTTGTGTCTAATCGAATAATCCATTCGCCAAATAAAAAAAAAAAAAACAAAAACTAGAGGGATGATAGTTAGTAACAATTTTTATTATAGATTGACTTCTTTAAATCTCAAGAATTAATGCAAACTTTAAGTTGCAATTCTACCATAAAGAATGGCTCCGATATGATTTCAAAATTAGTAGATTTAATCTATTATTACTTTTTATTTTACCTCTAGCTCACTCAATTTTTATGTTAGAGTGGCGATTCAAAAGTCGCATTAATTCTTGAGATTTAAAAAAGCCAAACTATAATAAAAATTGGTAATTATTTATTTAGTAAAAAAAAATTGTTTTGAACTGTGAGACAGTTTCCTTTAAATCTGCTTTCTAGCCCTCGTAGCGGTCTACCCGAAGACTCGACCCTCGCACTTCACTTTATACTCATCGAATTAAGTACTTTTTATAAAGACATTAGTATCAAGGAGTTTTTGTTAAAACTTTATTTATTTTTATATCAAATAAAAGGTATTTAAGCCATGTTGGTGTTGTTTTTATCGTACCTTAAAATTTTTCTGTGTCATTTTTGACAGTAAAAACCTTTTTTTTCCAATCACTTGAGGTTTGCCTATTTGTACAAGGAACGCGGCCCGACTTTAACTTTTTACTATTTGGGTCGAAAAACAAAAAAATATTTTGATAAGCTGTTAAAAAATTCAGTTTTTATTTTATCGGTTATTTTAGTAAGAGACCATCGTTCTGCAAACTGAATATTGTTTTACTGTTTAAAAACCTTTGACACAAAAATAACCGAGCGCGTTCGCAGGACGGGTTCGGTCCAAATCGAATTTTTATTGGACGTCATAAATTGGCGAAAAAGGGGGTTGATCCCTATCCCCATAATCGCGGATGAGCATTTGCTCCATTATTTTTAAAGTCGATTCAGTTTGTCCATCTATTATGTATGCAAAATGAATTCAAAAGTACTTCATAACAGTAAATTATGTCTATGATTTTTATGTGTTCTGGCTAATGATAAAATTATGTGAAATAAATTTTAAACAGAAGAACTGGATATATCTAATTAACAAGAACCAATCATTAAAAATTTTTATCTTTTTTTTAATCATTTTAAGGTTACAAATAAGTATTTGCTACATTTCAATGTAAATTTACATTAAAATAAAGTTATGCAATGTATATTTAAAGAATAGGTAAATACTAAATTGAATTTTTTTTTTTTTTTACTTATAAAATTGATTTACCTAGGACTTTTATAGGTTCTGGTTTATGTCGTGGTTTTACATCAGAATAATTGAATATATCTTAGTTAAATTGTTAAATTATTTAGAATTTGTTAAGATCTTGAAATCATTTATGAAGACATATTTCAACAATATTAATGATTTATTTATGGAGTTTGGTTTTTTGAACTTGTGGACAAAAAGGAAATACATTTAAATATTTGCCGAATTTACGCAATAAAATCTTTAAAAAATACTTTTAAAAAAGTAATATTTACGGAGATTGGTTTTTTAAAAAGGAATCTAAATAAAAAATTATACGCTAAGTATGATCTTTAAAAAATACTTTTAAAAAAGTAATATTTACGGCGATTGGTTTTTTTAAAAGGAGTCTAAATAAAAAGTTATACGCTACATATAATAATCTTTTTTTGAAAATGAATTAATGAAAGAAGTGAAATCAAAAATTTATTACTGATGACTTGAGGCCGAATTACTTATTATTTAAAAATAATTTCTCTTCTAAAAGATGATCATATTATGTTGAATCACCTTCAATATACGTAAAGTTAACTATTTTTCAATTATTGGGATGAAAAGTGCAGTCGTGGTGGGGATGAGGTCACGTGGTTCACGCGCTGTTCTAGTGAATTTAAATAGTTATGGGCAGCCATGTTGAATTTAGGGTTACGTCGTCATGCGCGCTGATCGCATTGAAAATAGTTATGTGCAGCCATATTGCTTCCCTCTCTGTGACTGCACTTTTCCTCCCAATAGCACATACATGGGAAAACACATGCAAATTGCACACAACTCAAACACTTTTTGAAATTAATATATGTTGTAATTAAGTTAGAAATCAACTAAATCACAATGTATGGCTATACTTGACCTGTAAAATTTAATATTCTTTGAACTAAATTATCTCGAAAAAAATCATTGATACCTGTATTTTTTAAATTATATTTTGAATGCTCAGTGTGTTTCTTAACAACATATTTTAATTTTTAATTTTAAAAAGTGTTTGAGTTGTGTGCAATTTGCATATGTTTTCCCATGTATGTGCTATAATTGAAAAATTGTTAACTTTACGTATATTGAAGGTGATTCAACATAATATGATCATCTTTTAGAAGAGAAATTATTTTTAAATAATAAGTAATTCGGCCTCAAGTCGTCCGTAATAAATTTTTTGATTTCACTTCTTTTATTAATTCATTTTCAAAAAAAGATTATTATATCCCGAACAGAAAGTTTAGCCGGGCGCTAGCTAGCAGGGGCCTCGCCAGTTGCCCCGATATTCTATGTTGGCCCCGGCAGGGCTGAACGGTAAATGTAATGCGGCGCTAGCGGGGGCCCGGCAGGGTGGATTTATTTTGCCAAGAAAAGGAAATTAAGGGATGCTAGGTTAGGTTTGGAAAAGTAATTTTTTTTACTTTCATATTAGTAATGTTTGATTTATAATAATTAAAAAATTGACAATAGGAAAAAAAAAAAAAAAAAAAAACAAAAAAAACCATTAAATATTCACATTTATTAAAATTTTTATAAATACACGGAGAAAAATAAATATGAGTTTCTCCTATTTTTTATAGTACTCTTCGCCGGCAGTTACCTTCTTAATAAAGTTTATGTACTCACTCATACTTTTCTGATAGGTACTTAGAAATAACTCCTGGTGCACCCACTCGACTTCTCTTCGAACTTTTTCTCGTAGCTAGTGCTTGGAACCAAGAATACCGGGTGCATCAAGTCGACTCCTGGTGCACCCGGTCAACTTCTCCTGGAACTTTTCCTCGTGATTTAGAATAAGGTATGGGGTGCCCAGGGTCGAACCCAGGATATGTCCCAGGAAAAGCCAACCGGGTGCCCTGGGTCGACTCCTGGTGCACCTGGTCGACTTCTCCAAGAACTTTTCCTCGTAAACGGTGCTCGAGATTTAGAACAAGGTACCTGGTGTCCCGGGTCGAATCCTGGAAATGTCTCAGGAAAAGCCAACTGGGTGCCCCGGGTCGACTCCTGGTGCACCCGGTCGACTTCTCCTAGAACTTTTCCTCGTAAACGGTGCTCGAGATTTAGAACAAGATACTGGGTGTCCCGGGTCGAATCCTGGAAATGTCTCAGGAAAAGCCCACCGGGTGCCCCGGGTCGACTCCTGGTGCACCTGGTCAGCTTTTCCTAGGATATTTTCTTGTTTCGACCCAGAATACCAGGTACCTTATTCTAGGTCCCAAGTACCGATTATGAGGAAAAATTCCAGGAGAAGTTGACCGGGTGCACCAGGAGTCGACCTGAAGCACCCGGTATTCTTGGTTCCAAGCACTAGCTACGAGAAAAAGTTCTAAGAGAAGTCGAGTGGGTGCACTAGGAGTTATTTCTAAGTACCTATGAGAAAAGTATGGGCGAGTACATAAACTTTATTAAGAAGGTAACTGCCAGCGAAGAGTACTATAAAAAAATAGGAGAAACTCCTATTTATTTTTCTCCGTGTATATATTTATAAAAAATTTTAATAAATATGTATATTTAATGGTTTTTTTTTGTTTTGTTTTTTTTTTCCTATTGTCAATTTTTTAATTATTATAAATCAAAAATTACTAATATGAAAGTAAAAAAAATTACTTTTCCCGAACCTAACCTAACAGCCCTAAATTTCCTTTTCTTGGCAAAATAAATCCGTCCTGCCGGGCCCCCGCTAGCACCGCATTACATTTTAAGCTGAGCCCTACGAGGCCCCCGTCGGACGTGACGTTTTTGTATAGCGAGGGCCCTCAAGTTAATCGGGGCTCCGGTGGGGCGGCGCTTGTTCGGGATGTAGCGTATAACTTTTTATTTAGATTAGTAAATAGTTTAATGAAAAAATATCTTATTTCAAGATCATAAAATAGTGTCTGACAATATTCTATTTTATTTTCAAAAAAAAAACCTAAAATTTAAAATTCACGTGTTTGTTAGAAATAAAGAGTTGTATAAAAACTGTTATAACTTTATAAAGACTGCAAATATCGACTTGAAACTTTCACAGGGGTGACATACTGTAAAATAAGGAATATTTTGCGAACGCGTTCGTGCGCTCGCGCACGTGCGCCTTGCTAATTTTTCACTGGCCAAATTCAAATTTGGACAAAAAAAAATTTTAATTTCAAAAATAAGGAATTCTTTTTTTTTTTCCTATAGTATAAGGCTTTTTTATAGCAGACTACATCTAGCAGAACATGGAATAACCAAAACGATATTAGCCAGTTTTATTTAATTTCATGACCTTTATAATTTTTTGTATTTGTTATTTTCCAATCTTATCATGATTTTCTATGATTTTGACAACTTCATTGAAAAAAGATCTATGCTCTTTTCACTTTACAGTTGATTGAAGGTCTTCGCCGACCCCGAGCATTTGACCATAAATGCTCGGGGTCGGCGAAGACTTTCAATCGACGAAAAAGTAAAAACAGATTATTAGCATTTTTGGTCAAATGCTCGGGGTCGGCGAAGACCTTCAATCAACTGTAAAGTGAAAAGAGCATAGATCTTTTTTCAATGAAGTTGTCAAAATCACAGAAAATCATGATAAGATTGGAAAATAACAAATACGAAAAATTAAAAAGTTCATGAAATTAAATAAAACTGACTTATATCGTTTTGGTTATTCTATGTTCTGCTAGATGCAGTCTGCTATGAAAAAGCCTTATAAAGGAGATATCGCCATCTTGAAAAAGTTTTTATTCGTGCTATGATTGGTGCAAAAGTTTTTTAGAGGTAAAATTGAAATTTATTATTCTAAATAGAAATTTACAGTCGATCATCTTGAGCCGAAGTGTTTTTTAAATAGGTTATTTTTATTCTGTGTATAATTGCTTTTATAATGACTGAAATTTTTTTGGCAATTGTTAATTAAAATTTATTTATTATTATTTTAATGTTGATCCTGTACAAGTTTATTAGTTTCACCGGCATTATATTATTTTTTCTGTTAGCAACAGCTAACAATTATAATGTTATTATTTAAAGAAATGCTTAATGTGAGTGTTGTAAAATTACGATTTATAGGTTAATTTGTGTAGAGGACACTCTCTGGTTTTTAGAATAGATTTACTTTTTGTTAACATTTTTTTTCATGATGGCAAAAAATTATTAAGCTGATTTTAAGGAAATGTGAAAATGGTAATTATTATTGTAAACTGACGTAAGTTTACTATCATTTACAGACAGCTTTTAGGATGCGTTTCAAAACGAAATCATTTTAATAAAATAAAAATTATTAATTTATATCAAGATTTTGGAATTCTATTGCTCGAGCAACTCTGGTTGTAGGGGTAAAAATAAGTCATATTTGTGGATCGGAATATTCCGTTAAAAAAAAATTTATAAATCTGAACAAAATCTTAAATGGAAAATTATAAATGGACTTCTGAAGAAATTTTATTTTTAGAATGCTAGGTAACTTGCATAAAAATTTAAAATCAAAACATTATTTAAAATAGTTTAAAGCGTTTAAAAAATACCAAAAATTTTCTTCTCAGTTTATGTGCGCTAAAATTTTTTTAAAATTGTCTACTTATATGAATAATCTATTCTTTTGACTTCATTGAAGGAAAATTCATTCTTTTTCTTGGTCTAAAGCAGAAGTACAGTTCTTAGTAAAAAAACTCCCTGCATTTTACTATAAGTTAAATCAAAAAATTGTGTCAATTGTTTAAAATTTTAAAATTATGAAATTGAATCTAAAATTTAATTAAATTTTAAATTTTGAAATTAGTTTTACTGAAATCGTTCAGATTTTTTTGACTTTTTTATTCACTAAAGAAAAAATTTAAACTATTTTTTCAATAAAACTGACAAAAATAACAGTTTCATTACAAGAAAATTAAACGCTATCAAAAATCATCATTATTAAAAAGCCTTACTCTATAGGAAAAGTCCTAGCTATGACTTTCTTGGTTTCAATGTATTTTATTTCATGAAAAAAAAAATTCATTGATTATAAAATTTTCACACTTATAGACCTCTAAGCAATAAAAAATATTATTATTGTTACCCCTACCTTTTTTTTTTTTACAAAATTGAGGCAGTGAAAACTGTTCTTTTTTATCATCAGCAAACGGATTCTGAATCTATTAAGTATTACTTTACCAGTTTTTACTTCAACTTCTGAAGCAACCGTCAATTTTTTTTGAAAAATATTAATATTAAGGATTTTTAAAGATTATTGTTTGCGGAACGCTGATTTTGACGAAATTTTAGGAATCATTTTCTGGGTCCAAATAATGCACCTAATCATAAATATGTCTTGCTAATAGGCCTGTTATTAAAAAAATAGTCTACTCTGTATTATTATTAAAAAAAAAAAAAAAAAAAAAAAAAAAGTTTTTAGCTAATTTTTAAAAGATTTAAGTTAGAAATTTTTAACTTTTAAGAAGTTCTGCAACCCCGCATTCTCTTTATTTTTTGATGAATTTTCATGAAAATATAAAGAGAATGAAAAAAACTTCGAATACAAATCTTTTGAAAATTAACTAAAAACTGTTAGTTTTTTATTTTATTTTTTTATTTTAACATAATAGATTGCTTTAAAAGGCCCATTAGCAAAACATATATGGTCAGGTTTATTATTTGGACTCAGAAAATGAATCCTAAAATTTCGTTAAAATCGATATTCCACAAACTGCAATCCAAAAGAAAATTTAAGCTATTTCATTTGTAAATAAATAATGGTAATGATAACAAAAAAAAAGATTTATTAGAGTTTTAAAACAGAGTATATGTTTTTAACCAAAAAAAAAAAAAATCCATTGACATAATGAACTATGTATTCATTTTATCATTTAAATAATAATAATGATGTACAATCATCTTTTTTTTTTTTTTTTTTTTTTTGACAATGTTGAGGAGGGAAATCTTCAAAAGACACCCACGCAATGCGGGTAGTGTCGGATTCGCAGAGTCTGCGAAGATTGCAGGTTGCGCCTACCGACTAAAACCCTCCTCAGCCGGGTTAATCCGAAGATTCTTACACCGGCGAACGGAAAATAAAGGGATAGGGGATGAAGGAAGTGAGAGGGTAGAGAAAAGGCGTGAAGTAGAAGAAAAGTAAGAGAGAAAGACTGACAACGTTAGGGGTTGGTGGTCCTGTCTAGCCCCGTAAAGGGCGGAGGTAGTGGACACTCGCGCACAAGTGCGAAGCCCGTGGGGACCCATCGATGTGGGTGTTAAAAGAGATCGAGTAAAAAAAAAAAAAAAAAAAAAAGAGGGTTTACTAACCCAGATTTTCCGTGAGCAGGGCGCACGGTCTGCGTACCCAGTCTATCGGCCTGGGGTTGTACTCTGACAGAGCGTAGATGCTGGGATTCTCGTGCGTGATGACGGACTGCCGGAGTCTCCTCGCAGCCTCGAGAGCGATCTGGTCAGGCGCTTTGAGTGACGTCTCTTTCAGGAGCTGCCTATTCGTGATGCACCAATGTGTACCAAGGGCAGATCGAAGTAGCCTCATGTATCTTCCCCGTATCTTCTCCAGGCGATTTAGCTGGGCTGAACCCCAGATTGCGATAGCGTAGGTCGATATACTCTTGATAATGGCCTGGAAAGCCCTCAGTTTTGTGCGGTTGTGCACTCTCTCGCTGTGGAAGAACGGTCTGAGCGCGAACGATGCCGCGGTTGCCTTGTTGCAGGTGTTTCTGATATGCGGGATCCAGGTGAGCCGGCGGTCGACAGTAACACCCAAGTATTTCGCCTCCTTACTCCACTCGACGCAGTGGGAGCTTACGATGATGGGCGGTGGGTTAGATATCTTCCTGGTGAAGCAGATTTGGCCTCGTTGAGCTTGATTCTACATCTGTCATACCAGTCGTAAAGCGCCGCCATGAAGTCGTTCAGGTGGTGTGTGCAACGGGAGAGCTGTTTTATGGAGTATAGCAGTGCGACGTCATCTGCGTACTGTGCAATCTTGACCGTGTTCTTCCTCTTGGGGTCCCGGTCTTGCGGTATATCGTAGCAGTAGATATTGAAAAGGACTGGCGAGAGTTTCGAGCCCTGAGGGACACCTGCCGAGATCTTGTAAGGAGCCGAGATCGATGTGCCGACCCTGACGCGAAGGGACCTCCCCGACAGAAATTCTCTCAGCACATTCACGAGATAGTGGGGAAATTTGAGTTCGATCAGCTTGTAGATCAAGCCATCGTGCCACACTCTATCGAACGCTTGCTGAGCGTCCAGGAGAAGCATAGCCGTGCTGTTCTTGACGTTGAGTCTGTCGGCTATATACTCGGTTACTCTGAGCAGCTGGTGCTCAGTGCCGTGCTTCTTAAGAAAGCCATGTTGGAATTTTGGGATTGCGCCGCATTCCAGAAGGTGGGCGTTTATCCTTGCGAGAAGCACTGCCTCAGCCAGCTTACTAATCGAGGGCAGCAGGCTGATGGGCCTGTGGGACGATGGGTTGGAGAGTGGCTTCCCTTTTTTGGACAGGCAGATCACGGTGGCTTCCTTCCACGCCACTGGGAAGTATTGTAGTCTCATCATGGCATTGACCACGTTACATATGGCGACAATGTAGATCATTGGCAGGGTTTTAAGTGTCTTGTTTTTGATGCCATCGCCGCCGGGCGCTTTCTTGTTTCTCAGGGCTTTGATCGGCTGCCGTATCTGTCCCGGCGTGGTTGGTGCAAAGTTGTTGTCCATAGCGACAAACTCCCGGACCGTCCTTGCAATCCTGGCGTGATCTTCCCTGTGTTCCTCTGAGCTGGGGTTCGGAGATCACTGCTGCTGGAGAGATTTCGCGAAGATATCTGCCTTCTCGTGGTCGAGGGAGTACTTGACCCCGTTCACCTCCAGGGGGGGGGGAGTATGGGTTGTCGGTTTCTGAGTGCCTTGGTCACCTTCCAAACACTATTTGGGTGTCTCTCTGCCTCAGCTATAAATTCTCCGAAGTTGTCGCTGCTGACCTCAAGCATGCGTGCCTTGATATCTCTCTGCAGAGAGTTTCTGAGAGTCCTATTCTCCGGGCTGTTGCCGCCGGGGCGATGGAGGAGCCTAAGCACTTGATTTTTCCTCCTTATGAGAGCTTTCAGGTCTTCGGGGAGATCGACATGAGGCATGTCCTGAGGGACTGGTATTGTCGCTTTCGCCGTAGCCGTGTTAATCGCGCTGGTGAGATTTTCTACCGCGTCATCGATGTCTGACTTCGACCTGATCTGGGTGCATCTGAAAGCAGATGTTTCCAGATGATATCTGAGTGCAAGCCAGTCTATCCGAGAGCCAACCGGGGAAGAGCGGGAGATGTGAAGGGGGATCTCGACGAGGACCGGAAGATGGTCCGATGAGAGTTCGGTCTCGACCCATGGATTTTTGACCAACGGCAGCTTATCTGTGATTAAAATGTCCAAGATCTCCTCCCTGTATCCACGAGACGGTGGGATTCGGGTAGGAGCGGCGGGGGCTTCCACGTTGAGCGAGTATTGGTGGGCAATCTTCAAGAAGGCCTTGCCTTTCTCGTTTGTCTGTATACATCCCCAGGCACCATGCTTAGCGTTCAGGTCGCCGGCCACTACGGTGGGGACGCCAGAGGTGAAGAGAGACTTGATCCCACTGATGTCGCCGTTCGAAGGGGGAGAGTAAAGGGAAAAGACGTTCTCGCGGCTGTCCGTGACCGTGGTAATCTGTACGCCTACCGTCTCGCATGCAGGGGCGTCTGCTCGGATGGCTGTCGCCTGGATGTCCTTCCTGACGAGCAGTGCTACGCCTCCTCCCCTTGAGTCACGGTCGTGGCGAAATACCCGGTAGTTTCTAAGGTATATCTTCACGTCTGGCCCCAGCTTGGTCTCTGTGATGCATGCTACGTCAACTTTGCTGTCCTCCAAGAATTGCTGCAACTCCAGGGTTTTGCCGCGAACTCCGTTCGCGTTCCAGTTCGTGACGAGAAGGTGGTCCTTGGGCAGACTACACATTCTGGGGGGCAAAGAGTGAAGTCATGACCTGAGTCATAGCGGCTTGCATGGCGATCTGCATAGCAGATTGAACGCTTGCCAGGATTTTGCCGTTCAGGCCACCATTAGGCCCGACAGTGAAGGGGGAGAGGTTAGGTGCCGGAGGCGGCGATACTACCGATGCGTATGACTTCCTGGCGGTGAGCGGTTTTTGCTCAGGAGCTCTAGGGGTGCCAGGGGGAGGTCCGAGTCTGTTCCCCGAACTGTTGACGCGAGTTGACTTTGATGGGGCCTTCGGGCATCCACGATAGCTGGCTCTGTGGCTACCCTTGCAGTTTGCGCAGCAAGGAGAGGCGCCCTCTTTGTCCTTCTGCTTACACTCGGTGGTGAGATGTCCACGGCTGCAGAAAGCGCACACGAAGGGTGCGGTGCAGTAATTGGCTGTGTGGAAAAATCTCTGGCATCGGCGGCATTGAGGGATCTGGCTCGTCTTCCTCTTGCGCTCCCCAGCTGAAAAAATCCATATGGAAATCCGTAAGGAAACCCGTACGGGAACCCATAAGGATACCCGTAAAGGACCCCATACGGGATTTCGATACTGATATTTGGTCAGGGTTTCCGTACGGGTTTTGATACGGGTTTCCATACAGATTTTTTTTTTCATACTATTTTTTTATTTATTTAATATCATTATTACATACTGATATTGTATTCTTCAATAGATTTATTACGATAGTAAAATTATTTAGAATAAAATTATCAAAGAAAAAAATTTGTTTTGACTGAGATTTGAACCCACGACCCCAGACATGACAGGCAGACACTCTACCACCTGAGCCATTGAGCTAGCATGCACCGAGACTTCAATTGAACTCTCTTAATATACAACTTATTGTCGGTGAAGCCCTTTAATTTAGATGAAGCTTCGACAAAATTTGTTTTAGATTTAGATAATGTAATACAATTTCTCGCGCTTGCACGCTGAGAGAGAATAGTGAAAAATCAAACATAAAACAGTTGTTAAAGTAGTTTAATTAAAGTCTTGGTGCAAGCTAGCTCAGTGGCTCAGGTGGTAGAGTGTCTGCCTGCCATGCCTGGGCTCGTGGGTTTGAATCTCAGTCGAACGATAATTTTATTATTAATAATTAAATCTAATAAAGAATAATATATCAATATCTATTAAGAATATTAAATAAATTAAAAAATAGTGTGAAAATAAAATTAAAAGAAAAAAAAACCCGTACGGAAACCGTTACAGAAACCCTGACCAAATATCAGTATCGGAAACCCGTATGGAGTCCTTGACGGGAACCCTTATGGGTCCCCGTACGGGTTTCTTTACGGATTTCCATATGGATTTTTTTAGCTGGGTCCACTTTAACCGACAGACCCCCCACAGTGCGGATGTCGAAGATGGTGTTCGCACTTGTGGCTGCGGGGTCCAGTTGGACCACCACCAGTGACCAGATTTTATCCTTGCCCCTCATGCGATGAACCTTCTCCACCGCCGGGACCTTTCTCTGGATTTCCTCGAGAATTCTCTCGTCCGAGAGTGATTGATGCACTCCGCGAATCACGACGATCAGTTTCCGGTCTTCGGGGAGCTGGTGGGTAGAGAATTAGATCTCGCGAAGTTCGAGCATTTTTACGATTGCCTTAAAATCGTCCACGGTGTCAAGGTACAACTTCACGCCGTCCGTAACGTTCACGGCAGGGCGGTAGTGATAATCGTGTGTGTCGAGTGCGGCCTTGACGCTGTCCCAGAGCTCCCGCTTCCGGATGATGATGGGAGGGGGTTTTTTGGCTGCAGGAGTCTCACTCTCCGATTTTGTTGCCTCATCATCGGACGAGTCGCTGCCGGCGAAGATATCCTCGACCTCCGAGGGGTCACGCTTTCCCAGGTAGAACTTTTTTATATGATTTTTATAAAATTTTTATAAAATATTTTATATAAATATTTTATTCAAAAATGGTTTTATATAAACTTTATAAAAATTTTATAATAAATAAAAAAAATAAAATTTTTTTTCCAAATATTTTTTTTATTGTAATTTGCATGATAAATATAATGATTTCATTAGTCTAAGATTTTTTTTCCATTAAATTAGTCGCTGAGCATGAATAATTTAAGACTTTTACAAATTTTTCATGAATTTTCTCTACTGGAACAATGTCAATTACATAAGTGCTTTTAAAAGGTAAGATAAAATCAGAAAAACTTATGTTAAGATCTTCAATCTGAATTTGATCAGCTTGATGATCGCACACAAGTTTTCTAGTAACTGCTAGCATATTATCTGCTGCTCGTACATAATACACAATACTCCTCATGGATGAATCATTTAGGAAAACATAAAAATTGTTTCTTTTTTTCTGTTTAGAATACATTTCAGGAGTAAAAGTTGTGAATTTAATTTTAATTTTTTGAAAAGCAACAAGATTATCAGTTCTTAAATTGTTTCTTGCACAAAATTGCTGTACTTCAAGCCATCCTTCCCGACTATTCGATAATTTTCTAGATGCTCCTAACTAGTGAATATTATTGACATCATTGTTTTCATCGTTTTTTATTAACAATTTGTGTTTCAATAATTTATAAGCATTTAATATTTTTAAAGTATTTGCAATTTCTACATCAAACTTATTAGATCCATGAGTCACTTTTTTTATAAAACCATTATCGTCTTCGAAAGAAAATGCTGACCATGATGATAAAGGGCCCCAAAGCAAAACGTTTCTAGCCAAATGAGTCAATTGATGGCAATTGAAAGAACATTTTTCAATTCCATATAAACTCTCAATTTGAGATACAAAAAGTTTAAGCATACTGTCAGCCATTTCGATATCATGAAGATGTATTTTGTTTTGTAATAAAATTCTAATCGCATAAGAAAATAATAGGAAGTGGTCATAGTAGATTTTATCTAGTCTATTTTTAAGCAAAATAGGAAAATAATTTAAGAGACATTCCCTCAATTCGACCCTTTATAAAAATAAAGACCTTTTATCGATCTTGGAGTGCGTGTTACATAATCAGGTGGAAAAATTTTTAAAAGATCTAAATCAATAGCGGCTTGTAGTTCTTTACTTATGTAAAATTTTCTTTTTCTATATTTAGGCGTAAATCATAGTTTAAACAACATACGAGATACACCTAGCAAACATGAATGAAGGTAATTAGGGACAAATGATACAGCAATATCAAAACTTGGTATTAAGGCTGCAATTGATGGACCTTTAACGCCTCTTACATGCCTCAAGTCTTCATTAATACCGATTGAAGCTTGTGCAAACATTCTTTCTTTTGTGCGTAGTATTGGATCTTCATCTGCAGAAACTGGGTACACTCGATTAAATCCTCGATCAGTTCGACAAGTTTGACCTTTGTGCTCGCAAAACGTACAGCCAAATTCGCCATTAAACAACATTATATTTTGCACAGCAGCCCTAGCTGGAGCATCGCAATTTGAAATAGGTGCAATCACTGTGGTATGATGATTTTTTTTTTCATTATCACACCAGTCAAGTCCTTGTTCATGTAAATCAATCAATGATTCCACAAATGGAAGCAAAAAAGATTTCATGTTTGGTTTTTTACTCAAACTATAGTAAATGCCACAAGTAAATTGAAAATTTCGTCTGTGCTCTGGTGCAATATTTACAACTTTTGCCTGAACAAGCCATACTTGGGAGTTTGAACTTTTAGTAAATGGAATTCCGTCGGCATTCCACAACAAGCAAGCATCATAATTGTTTTTAATCACACTTTTTTTAAATTCTTTATATTCAACCCCAGTTGTGATATCGCTTACGTGATCATCATCAACTTTTTCTTGTGCATTGAACTCGTCAATTAAAACTTTCAAATTTCTTTTTTCAAGAGCATCTTTTATCGATGACTTCCAATTATATTCAACAAAAAGACCACTAATATTGGTTTTATGACAAAAATTACAATTCTGTAGAGGTGGCTGTTGATTCCAATCACCTAAATATTGTTCACAATCTTCACAAAAACGATGTTTTTTAGTTAAATTTTCATCATCAGGAATTATTGAATTTATGGATTTCATCAAAAAATACTTTGATTTAGGTAAATTATTTGGTTGAGGTAGAAAGAAATTTAAAAGTGTTAACGAATCATTCAATGCCTTTTTAGTTAACGCATTTTTCACATAAAATTCTAAAATTTTTAGCATACTTTCGGCGACAGTTACATCGGTACAACTGTGAAGTTTTTTGGTATAAATTTCATTTTCTTCATTTTGATCTTGATCATTATGATCTTGATCAGGAACATGGTGATCATCACCGTTGCTTTCAGAATCTGAAGACTCTGACGAAGATGTAAAATCCTCGGGAATATCATCAAATGAAGACCCGGACGAACTATCGTCACTCTCATCTCGATCATTCTTTTTAAAAAATTTTCAAATTCAATTTTTTGCTTAATTTTTTATAAAAAGTTTTTGACATTAGAAAATGATGTTTTTTAAAATATCAATGAAGTATACTGCTATTTTAATTTTTAAAATTAATGCTAGCTTTGCTAATACTAATTTAAGGGGGGGGTAGGTCTGGCAATTTTTGAAAAATCGAATTTTTTTTTTTTTTTTTTCTTATAGTAAAACATTTCAAGAATGCTGTGTTAAAATTTCTAAGGGTTTGGAGCAAAACTCACAAAGTTACAGAGTTTTAAGTCTGGGGCCTTCGAGCGGAGCGGCGCGGACTCTTGGTGCGAATACCAGAAAGCTGTGGCATTGAACACCTTAGAAAACTTTTCTCACTCTAACGAGGCCTTACCAGTTGATGTTTTGGATGCAATGAAACCAATATACGAAGATCTGAGCAAAGACGAGCTTTTAGAAAGATGCGTTGGTGGATTTACGCAAAATAACAACGAGAGTTTAAATCAACTTATTTGGAAAATTGCTCCCAAAACATCGTCTGCTGGCTGCAACATAGTAGAGATTGCAGCAAATATAGCTGCATGTACTTTTATAAAAGGAAATACAGCATTATTAATGATTCTTCAATCAGCAGGAGTTGGTACTGGATGCAGCGCCCATGAGTACGTGAGGCTGGCGGACGAAACTCGCATAATGAAAGCCGACTCCGAAAGCGCCGCTCAAACTAAAGAAGGTAGAATTCGGCGAAGACAAGGACAAAAAGATGCCCTGGACATTGCTGAAGCTGCTGGTGACTTACTTTATGGAGCTGGAATAGATGATTCAGTGTAAGTTGTAAATCAAATAGTTTTTCTTCACTTTTTTCGTACCGAAAACTTCAAACGCGTTTTTCTCGAAACACTATTTTTCAAAGTCGGTAAAAGTTCTCATTTGAAAACTACTGCACCCATCTTTCTAGAATTAAACATCCCGAGCAAACATTTTAATGCGGCGTGACTTCGGCCCGAATTCGTATCCGAACTATCCGAAGCGGTGCCGAATTCGGCTGTAGCTCGGTCGGGGGCGCGGCTAGGGTTTCGGCCCAAGCGCGGACTGGTGCATCTAGCCGAAGTTGCGGTATAAAGATGATTCCTACAAGAGGTTAGAAATCCAGTGTAGTCAGGGTGGACACATAGTGCTCCAGGAAATAGCTTCCCCAAGAGGTTTTGACTTCAAGAGGATGAACATCTGGAGCACCTGGTGGTAAGTATCCTGTATGATGATTTCTCCAGTAAGTTTCGACTCCAGAAGGGTCAGGGTGGACACCTCGAGCATCTGGTGATAGTTACGCCTTGGAGATGATTTCCTCGGGAAGTTTTGACTCCGGAAGAATCAGGGTGGACACCTGGTACACTTGGTGATAGTTACGTCTTAGAGACGATTTCCTCGGGAAGTTTTGACTCCGGAAGGGTCAGGGTGGACACCTGGTGCACTCGGCGATAGTTACGCCTTGGAGACGATTTCCTCGGGAAGTTTTGACTCCGGAAGGGTCAGGGTGGACACCTGGTGATAGTTACGCCTTGGAGACGATTTCTCCAGGAAGTTTTGACTCCGCAATGGTCAGGGTGTACTTCTGGTGCACTTGGTGATAATTACGCCTTGGAGGTTCACCCTGACTCTTCTGGAGTCAAAACTTCCTGAGGTAATCATCTCCACGGCTTAACTATCACCGAATGCACCAGATGTCCACCCTGACTCTTCCGGAGTCAAAACTTCCTGGGGAAATCATCTCCAAGGCGTAACTATCACCGAGTGCACCAGGTGTCCACCCTGACTCTTCCGGAGTCAAAACTTCCCGAGGAAATCATCTCCAAGGCGTAATTATCACCAAGTGCACCAGATGTCCACCTTGACCCTTCCGGAGTCAAAACTTCCCGAGGAAATAATCCCCAAGGCGTAACTATCACCAGGTGCTCGAGGTATCCACCCTGGCCCTTCTGGAGTCGAAACTTACTGGAGAAATCATCTTCGGGGATACTTACCACCAGGTGCTCAAGATGTTCACCCTCTTGAAGTCAAAACGTCCTGGGGAAGCTATTTCCTGGAGCACTATGTGTCCACCCTGACAACACTGGATTTCTAACCTCTTGTAGGAATCATCTTTATACCGCAACTTCGGCCAGATGCACCAGTCCGCGCTTGGGCCGAAACCCTAGCCGCGCCCCCGACCGAATACGGCAGCCGCATTACAGTGTTTACTCGGGATACGTCTTTAATGCATAAAAAACCCGCCCCCTAGTGAGTTACTTTTTTTTTTTTTTTTTTTTTTGGCCGAGTTTTAGCCATAAAATGGCCGGTTTTGGTGACCAAAAAACAGTGTTTTGGCTTCAAAACGTCGCCAAAACTTCAAAATTGAAAAAAAATGAAATATATTCTACTAGAGGGCGAGAAAAACTAATATATTAACTAAATCTACTTTATTTTTTGATTTCAGATGAACCGTTCGCGAGTTACAGCCTTCACCGCAACTCATCTTTTTTTCGAAGCGCCTTGTTTGGTTGGCTCCCATTGCCTCAATTTTTAATATTTTGATCTGAAATTTTGACAGAATGTTCTTTGAATGTTGTATGATATGCATATAAATTCTTATTAAATTATAAAAAACAGGAGCTTCACTATAAATCATCGAAAAATCATCATTTTTTGACCGCTCAGACCCTACCCCCCCCCCCTTAATAAAGGAAAAGAAATTTACTTGTTGATCTATTTCCATAAAATTAATATTTTCATTAAAGTTGGCCTCGTTTTGAGTAACCAATTCTAACCTTTGCCATCGTCTAAGCGTTTTCGCCGGAATTCGACCAATCTAACATAAAAAATTTACTCATATAGTCACAAAAAGTGTAAAAAAAAAGTTTTACCTTTTCTTTGATCTGCCGATAACAACGATATTTTGGCGCTCGAAACATTCTAAGATTCACGGTTTAAGCTTTTTATCTCTCTTTAAAAATCGATAGAATTATTAATCGGAACAACGCAGTATTGAACTTCATTTTTTTATTTATGTGTTTATCATAAAGCTAACCAAAACTGTCGTTAATCAAGCTAACCAAAAAATTAATTTCATAGTTAGTGAGTTTAGTTGTTGAAAAAAAATAAAAAAAATAAAAATGAGTAGTAAAACTCAATATTTGATTGCTTGTACGGACACATCATTCTGTATTGTATTTAAGCGCTCATTTATCACTGATGGCTCTGAGATCGGAGATAATGTCACTTTTTTCTGGCCAGAGCATGCCAAAGATCCAAAAATTTTTACCGGGAAAATCGTTGATCTTTCAGGTAAACTAATATTTATTTTGTATTGTTATTTTCTATTGAATCTTTAATTTTTTAATTACTTTAAAAACAAAATTAAAAAATATTCATCTGAGGTTAGGTTTAAAAAAAAATTTTTTAACTTTAGAAAATATTGGCTATCTAACTAAAGAAATGGACAAATTGTACGCTCAAGCTCATGCTAATTCTTTGAAGTTTCTCAAAGAACAGGAAAATTCAAGAAAAGGCAAATCGCAAAAGAAGAAAGAAGAAGAATTAAAACATAAAATTGCCCTTATGAACGATAAAAAATTATTAAAAAAAATTGAAAAAAAAGTATGCCTAAGTACATCACAGAAAGAACTAAAATCAAATAATGAAGAATCAGCAGAAAAAGTACCTGCTCTCAGTGGCGATCAGAATTTTGATTGGCTCAAAGACGAGATGAACGATCTTGCGGTTAAATTCGATGTTTGCGCTAATCTTTTTCATTCTTTGGAATTTGGAAAGCCAAAGGAGGAGCAACAAAATATTAGAATTCTCGGATAAAAAAATTCAATGAAGTGTAATTTAAATGATTTATTTGTGTTCTCAAATATGATTATGATGATAGTTTTTTTTATGTATAATTAATTTAAAAATTTTACGTTTTTCTTCTCGTTAAAAAGTTCAATTATTACCATAAAAAATTGTAACTTTTCATGAAATCCTTTAAGTTTTCTATGTAATTTGTATTAAATAAGTTAAAAATAGAAAAAAGTTGTGTTATTATATAATTTTTGTCCCTTATATTAGAAAAAAATAACAGGTTTAGGCATAAAATTGATTAAAACTTTAAAAAACTAGTTATTTATAACTGATTAAAAATATGCATTTTTCTTATGTGGCTTGAACAGTTTTGCATGGATCGACTTGAAATTTTTTCTCGTTAAACTTGAACATTGTAAAAACTTGGAAAAAAATAGTGTATGCATTAGGATCTCGAGCATAAGCTCGACATTTATGAATACCGGGATATCTTTTTCAGGTCAGGCTGAGCAGTTGAATTTGGATTCCGAGAGATGCTAATCAAATGACAAATGATTTTTTTGATTCAAATGCCTTTTAATCAAGCAAAAACTCTTGAAAAAAAAGTCAGATCTCATTTGAGCCCGGAATACTTAAACTGAGACAGGTTAACCCATTAGGTCCCAAGAGTTATGAATTTTTTTTTGTACTTTGAGCTTATAAATCAAAGCGAAAAAGTTGAAAAATAATTTAAAAAATACCCTACCCCCCTATTTTCGGATATGCCCTACACGATGGCATTGTTTAAAATACTCAATAATAACATTTTAATTTGTTAATAAACAAATTATTTTTGCCCTCAAAAAGTTGACCACGGGTGTTCACATTAGTTGAACTTTACGTGCATATTTGATTTTTTTGGTTTCGATTTTTTTAAACAAAATGGCGGACTAAAAACTTCAACGCCAATAATTGTACGGCAGCGCATGGTTGAATAAATACCGAAAAATTACTTTTTATAAAAAATGACTGTGGCTCCTTAGATTTTTGTGGTCGCTGATTATGAATCTGAGATCAGAATATCAAAATTGTAAGAATTGGGCCCAATACCATAGGACCCAATACTCAAAGTTAAGATTTTATAAAAACAAAAAATATCATCATATTTTACGTAGAATTTCAAGATCAAAATATACTTGGTCGTTTTTCGAAAAAAATCGTCAATTTCGAGTAAAAAATCAAAAAAAGTTCAAAGTATTGGATTTACTTCCAGAGATCCACAACTGCTCGTCCCCATGTGCCTGTAACGAATTGAACACAACTTTTGAGATGGCAAAAATATATTTACGAGGTTTTTGGGTTGCTGATAATGTATCTGAGGTAAAAACATGAAAATCCCAAATATAGGGTCCAATACCGTAGGACCCAATAGTAAAAATTGAGATATCATAAAAATAAAAAATGAGATAAAAAATCTGTGCAGAGATCCTGCATTCTAATCATTTCACGTGAGTTACGTCGTATAAAAAGATCGACGAAATAAAAAACAAAAAGTAAAAAAATTTTTTTAAAACCACGTGGTGCTGCATGTGCTTGAGTCCCTTTATTTGGAATTTTCATGTTATTACCTCAGATACCCTATTAGCTACCCAAAATATATTTTTGCCATCTCAAAAGTTGTGTTCTATTCGTTACAGGCACAAGGGGACGAGCTGTTGTGGATCTATGAAAGTAAATCCAATACTTTGAACTTTTTTTGATCTTTTACTCAAAAATGACGATTTTCTTCGAAAAACAACCAAGTATACTTTGATCTTGAAATTTTGCGCAGAATAAGATGGCATTTTTTATTTTTATGATATCTCAATTTTTACTATTGGGTCCTACGGTATTGAGCCCTATATTTGGGATTTTCATGTTTTTACCTCAGATACACTATCAGCAACCCAAAAACCTCGTAAATATATTTTTGCCATCTCAAAAGTTGTGTTCAATTCGTTACAGGCACATGGGGACGAGCTGTTGTGGATCTCTGGAAGTAAAACCAATACTTTGAACTTTTTTTGATTTTTTACTCGAAAATGACGATTTTTTTCGAAAAACGACCAAGTATACTTTGATCTTGAAATTCTACGTAAAATATGATGATATTTTTTGTTTTTATAAAATCTTAACTTTGAGTATTGGGTCCTATTTTATTGGGCCCAATTCTTACAATTTTGATATTCTGATCTCAGATTCATAATCAGCGACCATAAAAATCTTAGGAACCACAGTCATTTTTCGGTATTTATTCAACCATGCGCTGCCGTACAATTATTGGCGTTGAAGTTTTTAGTCCGCCATTTTGTTTAAAAAAATCGAAACCAAAAAAATCAAATATGCACGTAAAGTTCAACTAATGTGAACACCCGTGGTCAACTTTTTGAGGGCAAAAATAATTTTTTTGGCATTGTTCACCAGCTTGAAAAAAAAAAATGACGTAAAAATTTTCATTTTTTTTTTAAATTTGTTTATGAACAAATTAAAATGTTATTTTTGAGTATTTTAAACAATGCCATCGTGTAGAGCATATCCGAAAATAGGGGGTAGGGTATTTTTTAAATTATTTTTCAACTTTTTCGCTTTGATTTATAAGCTCAAAGTACAAAAAAAAATTCATAACTCTTGGGACCTAATGGGTTAACCTGTCTCAGTTTAAGTATTCCGGGCTCAAATGAGATCTGACTTTTTTTTCAAGAGTTTTTGCTTGATTAAAAGCCATTTGAATCAAAAAAATCATTTGTCATTTGATTAGCACCTCTCGGAATCCAAATTCAACTGCTCAGCCTGACCTGAAAAAGATATCCCGGTATTCATAAATGTCGAGCTTGATTTTTTCATCATTTTAAATCCAAATAGAGGCCTCCGAGTCAAAAAAATCATTTGTGAATAAAACATAAAAAATTTCAGTTGATCTCCAACAGTCAACTAGTCTCAGGTTAGGTATTCCGGGCTCAAATGAGATCTGACTTTTTTTCAAGAACTCTCGCTTGATTAAAAGGCATTTGAATCAAAAAAATCATTTGTCATTTGATTAGCACCTTTCAGAGTTGAAATCGAACAGCTCACCCTATCCTCAATCTGTCTCAAGTTAGGTATTCCGGGCTCAAATGAGATCTAACTTTTTTTTCTGAAATTCTTGCTTTATTAGAAGATATTAGAATCAAAAAATCATTTGCCATTTGATAAGCACTACTAACTGTTGAAATTGAACTGCTCACCACGGCCTTGACCTGTCTCAGGTTGGGTATTGTGAGCTCAAATGAGATCCAACATTTTTTTCAAGAGTTTTTGCTTGATTGAAATTAGTTTTAATCAAAAAATCATTTGTCAATTGATTGGCACCTCTCAGAGTTGAAATTGAACAGCTCACCCCGACCTTAACCTGTCTCAGGTTAAGTATTCCGGGCTCAAATGAAATCTGCCTTTTTTTTTCAAGATATTTTGTTTGATTAAAAGGCATTGTAATCAAAAAAATCATTTGTCATTTGATTAGCACCTCTCGGAATCCAAATTCAACTGCTCGGCCTGACCTGAAATAGATATCCCGGTACTGAAAAATGTCTAGCTTGATTTTTTCATAATCTTAAATCCAAATGGAAGCCTCCCAGTCAAAAAAAATCATTTGTGAATAAAATAGAAAAAATTTCAGTCGATCTCCAACAGTCCACTAGTCTCAGGTCAGGTATTCCGGGCTCAAATGAGATCTGCCTTTTTTTTAAGAATTCTTGCGTGTTTAAAAGGCATATGAATAAAATAAATCATTTGTCATTTGATGAGCACCTCTCAGATTTGAAATTAAACAACTCGCCCCGGCCTTAACCTGTCTCAGGTTGGGTCTTCCGGGCTGAAATTAGTTCTGCCTTTTTTTTAAGAATTCTTGTGTGTTTAAAAGGACTATGAATTAAAAAAATCATTTGTTGTTTGATTAGCACCTCTCAGAGTTGAAATTAAACAACTCGCCCCGGCCTAAACCTATCTCAGATTAGGTATTCCGGGCTCAAATGAGATCTAACTTTTTTTCTGAAATTCTTGCTTAATTACAAGACATTTGAATCAAAAAAATCATTTGTCATATAACTAGCTTCTCTCAGAGTAAAAATTAAACAGCTCGGCCAGACCATAACCTGTCTCAGGCTAGGTATTCCGGGCTCAAATAAGATCTGACTTTTTTTTCAAAATATCTTGTTTGATTAAAAGGCATTTGAATAAAAAAAATCATATTTCATTTGATTAGTACCTCTCGGAATCCAAATTCAACTGCTCGGCCTGACCTGAAATAGATATCCCGGTACTGAAAAATGTCTAGCTTGATTTTTTCATAATCTTAAATCCAAATGGAAGCCTCCCAGTCAAAAAAAATCATTTGTGAATAAAATAGAAAAAATTTCAGTCGATCTCCAACAGTCAACTAGTCTCAGGTCAGATATTCCGGGCTCGAATAGGATCTAACATTTTTTTTAAGGATTATTGCTTGATTAAAAGGCATATGAATCAAAAAAATCATTTTTCATTTGAATAGTACCTCTCAGAGTTGAAATCGAACAGCTCACCCCATCCTCAACCGGTCTCAGGTTAGGTATTCCGGGCTCAAATGAGATCTAACTTTTTTTTCAAGAGTTCTTGCTTGATTGAAATTCATTTTAATCAAAAAAAATCATTTGTCAATTGATTAGTCTTTGAGTCAAAAAAATCATCCGTCAATGAAATAGCAAATATTTGGGTCGATCTCTAGCAGTCAACCTGGCGCAGGTTAGGTATCCCGGGCTCGAATAGGATCCAACATTTTTTTTAAGGATTATTGCTTGATTAAACGGCATTTGAATCAAAAAAATCATTTTTCATTTGATTAGCACCTCTCGGAATCCAAATTCAACTGCTCGGCCTGACCTTAAATGGATATCCCGGTACTGAAAAATGTCTAGCTTGATTTTTTCATAATCTTAAATCCAAATGGAAGCCTCCCAGTCAAAAAAAATCATTTGTGAATAAAATAGAAAAAATTTCAGTCGATCTCAAACAGTCAACTAGTCTCAGGTCAGATATTCCGGGCTCGAATAGGATCTAACATTTTTTTTAAGGATTATTGCTTGATTAAAAGGCATATGAATCAAAAAAATCATTTTTCATTTGAATAGTACCTCTCAGAGTTGAAATCGAACAGCTCACCCCATCCTCAACCTGTCTCAGGTTAGGTATTCCGGGCTCAAATGAGATCTAACTTTTTTTTCAAGAGTTCTTGCTTGATTGAAATTCATTTTAATCAAAAAAAATCATTTGTTAATTGATTAGTCTTTGAGTCAAAAAAATCATCCGTCAATGAAATAGCAAATATTTGGGTCGATCTCTAGCAGTCAACCTGGCGCAGGTTAGGTATCCCGGGCTCGAATAGGATCTAACATTTTTTTTAAGGATTATTGCTTGATTAAAAGGCATATGAATCAAAAAAATTTTTTGTCATTTGATTAGCACCTCTCGGAATCCAAAATCAACTGCTCGGCCTGACCTTAAATGGATATCCCGGTACTGAAAAATGTCTAGCTTGATTTTTTCATAATTTTGAATCCAAATGGAGGCCTGTGTGTCAAAAAAATCATTTGTGAATATTCGAGCCCGGAATAACTAACCTGAGAGAGGTTGACTCTTGGAGATTGACTGAAAAATTTGCTATTTTATTGACAAATGTTTTTATTGACTTCCAGGCCTCAAACTGGATTCAAAATTATGAAAAAATCAGGCTACGTAGTTTTCGGTACCAAACCATCGATTTCAGGTCGAGCTAAGCAGTTGAATTTGGACTCTTAGAGGTGCTTATCTAATGGCAAATGATTTTTTTTATCCTTATGCCTTTTAATCAAGCAATAATCCTTAACAAAAAAAGTTAGATCCTATTCGAGCCCAGAATACCTATTCTAGGACCGGTTAAGGTCGGGTCGAGCTGCTTAATTTAAACTCTGAGAGGTGCTAATCAAATGACAAACGATTTTTTTTTTCAAATTCCTTTTAATCAAGCGAGAGTTCTTGAAAAAAAAGTTAGATCTTGGTTGAGCCCGGAATACCTAGCCTGAGACAGGTTATGGTCAGGCCGAACTGTTTAATTTTTACTCTGAGAGAAGCTAGTTATATGACAAATGATTTTTATGATTCAAATCTCTTGTAATCAAGCAAGAATTTCAGAAAAAAAAGTTCGATCTCATTTGAGCCCGGAACACCTTACCTGAGACAGGTTAAGGCCGGAGCGAGTTGTTTAATTTCAACTCTGAGAGGTGCTTATCAAACGACAAATGATATTTTTAACTCATATGCCTTTTAATCAAGCGAGAGTTCTTGTAAAAAAATCAGATCTCATTTGAGCCCGGAATACCCAACCTGAGACATGACGATTTAAAAAATTTCATGATCTCATTATCATGAATTTTTTTAAAATTTCATGATAATTCGTGAGAAACTCATAAGAGAGGTCCCTAGCAAGGTGTCAGTTTTTCTGTCCTCAAAGAGCAAACTTACATTCGCCCGTGCTGTTACCATCATGAACTGTGGTTAGAATAGCTCTGGCTTCGTTCTTAAGCTTAAAGTAAAAATTATTCCACCTAGAAATTTTTTAAAATTTCGTGATAATTCATAAAAAACACATTAGAGAGGTCCCTTGCAAGGCGTCAGTTCTGCTGACCTCAAAGAGCAAACTGATATTGGCACGTGCTGTTACCATTATGAACTGTGGTTAGAATAGCTCTGGCTTCGTTCTTAAGCTTAAAGTAAAAATTATTCCACCTAGAAATTTTTTTAAATTTCATGATAATTCCTAAAAAACACATTAGAGAGGTCCCTAGCAAGGCGTCAGTTTTACTGACCTCAAAGAGCAAACTGATATTAGCACGTGCTGTTACCATTGTGATTTGTAGTGAGAATAGGCTCTGGCTTTGTTCTTAACCTCAAAGTAAAATTTATTCCTACTAGAAATTTTTTAAAATTTCATGAAATTTCATAAATGACATATTAGAAGGGTCCCTGGCAAGGCGTCAGTTTTTCCAACCTCAAAGATCAAACAGATATCAGCACGTGCTGTTACCATCGTGAACTGTAGTTAGAATAGCTCTGGTCTCGTCTCTTACTTAAAAGTAAAATTAATTCAACCTAGAACTCTTTTTAAATTCTATGAAAATTCATAAATTACATATAAGAAGGGTCCCTGGCAAGTCGTCAGTTTTTCCGACCTCAAAGATCAAACTGATATCGTCACGTGCTGTTACCATCGTGAACTGTAGTTAGAATAGCTCTGGTCTCGTCTCTTACTTAAAAGTAAAATTAATTCAACCTAGAACTCTTTTTAAATTCTATGAAAATTCATAAATTACATATAAGAAGGGTCCCTGGCAAGGCGTCAGTTTTTCCGACCTCTAAGATCAAACTGATATCGTCACGTGCTGTTACCATCGTGAACTGAGTCCAAATTTCCTGGGGAAATCATCTCCAAGGCGTAAGTATCACCAGGGGCACCAGGTGTCCGCCCTGACTCCTGTGAAGTCCAAACTTCCTGGGGAAATCATCTCCAAGGCGTAATTAATACCAGTTGCACCAGGTGTCCACCCTGGCCCCTTTGAAGTCAAAACTTCCTGGGGGAATCATCTACAAGGCGTAAGTATCACCAGGTGCACCGGGTATCTCCCCTGACCCCTCCGGAGTCCTTAGTTTCTGGGGAAATCGTCTCCAAGGCGTAAGTATCACTAGGTGCACCGAGTGTCCACCCTGGCCCCTCCGGAGTCCAAACTCCCTGGGGAAATCGACTCCAAGGGCTTAAGTATTACCAGGTGCACCGAGTGTCCACTTTGGCCCCTCCGGAGTCCAAACTTCCTGGGGAAATCATCTCCAAGGCGTAAGTATCACCAGGTGCACCAGGTGTCCACCCTGACTCCTCCGAAGTCCAAACTTCCTGGGGAAATCATCTCCAAGGCGTAATTAATACCAGTTGCACCAGGTGTCCACCCTGGCCCCTTTGGAGTCAAAACTTCCTGGGGAAATCATCTCCAAGGCGTAAGTATCACCAGGTGCACTAGGTGTCCGCCCTGACCCCTCCGGAGTCCAAACTTCCTCCGAAATATTTTTTCACCCTTCTGTTATAAAAACTTCTTCATTCATTGATAACTCGATTAAAAAAAAAAAAAAAAAAAAAAAAAAATGAATAAACAATTTCTTAAAACACGTGGTACATATTTGTGTAGAACCCCCTTCTACATAGTACACCACGCACGCAGATCGCATATATGTTTGGGACGCACATGTCTCAGAGGTTACGATCGATATTTTGTTTTTCTTGATTGTATAGATGGAGGAGCTTTTTCAGAGCTTTTTTGGAACTTTTTACACATTTATAATTCTCGATAACTAAAAATCTGATTAAAAAAAACCTATACTCATATATATTTTCGGAATCAGCGTAAAATAATGAATCGGAAAATATAATTATCTCAGTTGGGGCAATAGAGTTGAATCACGGTGTATATGACGTATTTTTGACAATAATGAATATAGGTTAACGCAGCAATTTTAGCAGCAAATAAATAATTTAAAATCTTAAATTGAGCTCTTATAAATAAACAAGTCCACAAATGTATGTGTTTGTGGCTGAAATTTTTTTGAATTTTGCGTTTTCTCTCGACCTTGCCATTTCAGGGCCATGGAATTAACAGCACACTACTTTTTCACATGCTGTAGACTTGGTGCATTTTTTTATCTAAAGCATAAGTAAAAATGAATAAACAGGTTTATTTACTCGTAATTTAGAATTGAAGAATTATATATAAGAGTTTTTGAATTTAGTTTTTTTGAATTTAGTTTTCTTTGCCGATAGATCTTACTTGAATTTTTAAAACATAATGAAAACTTAACATCTTTTTGTTTTTTTTGTATTTTTTTTTTTTTTTTGCTTCTTTTATTTTCTACCCCAAATATGCTAACACTTTCCACCATGAAGTCTTTTGATTCAATTGGTTCAACTCGATTACTTTACTCTTTTTTCTCATTTTTTTTCAAAACTAAATTCAAAAACTCTAATATATAAAATTCTTCAATTCTAAATTACGAGTAAATAAACCTGTTTATTCATTTTTACTTGTGCTTCAGATAAAAAAAATGCACCAAGTTTACAGCATGTGAAAAAGTAGTGTGCTATTCCCATAGATAAAAAAAATACATAATAATTACATGGCCCTGAAATGGCAAGGTCGAGAGAAAATGCCAAATTCAAAAAAAATTTCAGCCACAAACACATACATTTGTGGACAAATTAAAAAAAAAATGTTTATAACTAAAAAATTTTATAAAACAGCCATCTTATCAACTTATGTTTATTTTATTATGTTAAAAACTTACAATTTTTTATTTCCCACCCTGTATATTTGAAGCGCCATCTTGATTTTTAAAAATTAATAATTATTTTAACGACGTTTCTATTCAAAATCAAAAGTTTTTGCTTAAAACCTTTAAATAATAAAAAGTTTAGTAGTTGGAATGACCGGTCGATGAAATTTGTGTATATATATTCATGTATATATTCACCGGTAGTCTCTCTAAATAGCGGTTTCTTCACCAGAAAACGATTTCTCAACCCATAAAATGCGTTATTGAGTGAAGAAAAGGTTATTCATTGCAGATTTTCTCATCAAAATTGTAATGGGGTATTACTGGAGAAAAGGGCCTCCCTTAAATAATTAAGGGAGTTTCCTGGGCCCTCCCATTACAAGAAAATTTACACAAAACACCTCGCTACCACATTTGTAATGGGGTATTTCTGGAGGAAAGGGCCTCCCTTAAATAATTAAGGGAGTTTCCCGGGCCCTCCCATTACAAGAAAATTTACACAAAACACCTCGCTACCACATTTGTAATGGGGTATTTCTGGAGAAAAGGGCCTCCCTTAAATAATTAAGGGAGTTTCCCGGGCCCTCCTATTACAAGAAAATTTACACACAAAAAAATCGGGGAAAACTCCTTAATTCTGGGGGTAGGGTTCCCACGGAAAGAAAACCCCCGGGACCGGTTGGTAAGCTAGAGAGAAGAAAAATAAAGTTATTGCAAAAAATTTGTTTAATTTGGTTTTATTCTTGTCTACTATTTAATAAAATTCCCGTCTACATTTACAAAAAATTCAATTTCAGAACAAAGGAAAATAACTATAATTTTAATAAAAACACACAAAAAAGTCGTGTTAGTTAAATTTTCACTTTATTCTTATAAACAAGTCGATACAATTGTTTCGCTACGCTGTAGCTTCATCAGACGATTTTGGTCGACTAAATTAGTATTCGCTGTACAAAGTATTAATAGGTACAATAACATCAATATACATTAAAATCGGTCACATATACACAAATAAGTTTACAAGTATTGTATATACAAATAACATAAAGTCAGTCACGGATAATGAGGAGATATTTGAATTTCAGATTCAAATTTAAAAGAGGCGAACTATTTAAATCTAGTTGACTGTTTAATAAAATATTTGTGTTCCTATATTTATTAATTTCCATGGCTTCTAAAAAATCAAGTTTTTTACTTTTATTGCAAACATGTAGTATATTCATATTTTTATTAAAATTGTGTTTATGATCTAACAGGTGTTTAGCATAATTAGACTTGTCAGGTTGACCAACCTGACACGACTTTTTTGTGTGTTTTTATTAAATTTAATATGAATTTTCATCAAGTAACGATC
>JASATB010000022.1:27500-31496 GCA_038277355.1 Encarsia formosa | reverse complement strand
AAAAAACAAAAAAAAAAAACCCCCCCCCCCCCCCCCCCCCCCCCCCCCCCCACCCCCCCCACCCCCCCCCCCCCCCCCACCCCCCCCCCACCCCCCCCCCTCCCCCCCCCCCCCCCCCCCCCCCCCCCATCCCCCCCCCCCCCCCCCCCCCCCCCCCCCCCCCCCCCCCCCCCCCCCACCCCCCCCCCCCCCCCCCCCCCCCCCCCCCCCCCCCCCCCCCCCCCCCCACCCCCCCCCCCCCCCCCCCCCCCCCCCCCCCCCCCTCCCCCCCCCCCCCCCCCCCCCCCCCCCACCCCCCCCCCCCCCCCCCCCCCCCCCCCCCCCCCCCCCCCCACTCCCCCCCCACCCCCCCCCCCCCAACCCCCACCCCCCCCACCCCCCACCCCCCTCACCCCCCCCCCCCCCTCCCCCCCTCCCCCCCCCCCCCCTCCCCACCACCCCCCCCCCCCCCCCCCCCCCCCCCCCCCCCCCCCCCCCCCCCCCCACCCCACCCCCCCTCCCCCCCCCCCCCCCCCCCCCCCCCCCCCCCCCCCCCCCCCCCCCCCCCCCCCCCCCCCCCCCCCCCCCCCCCCCCCCCCCCCCCCCCCCCCCCCCCCCCCCCCCCCCCCCCCCCCCCCCCCCCCCCCCCCCCCCCCCCCCCCCCCCCCCCCCCCCCCCCCCCCCCCCCCCCCCCCCCCCCCCCCCCCCCCCCCCCCCCCCCCCCCCCCCCCCCCCCCCCCCCCCCCCCCCCCCCCCCCCCCCCCCCCCCCCACCCCCCCCCCCCCCCCCCCCCCCCCCCCCCCCCCCCCCCCCCCCCCCCCCCCCCCCCCCCCCCCCCCCCCCCCCCCCCCCCCCCCCCCCCCCCCCCCCCCCCCCCCCCCCCCCCCCCCCCCCCCCCCCCCCCCCCCCCCCCCCCCCCCCCCCCCCCCCCCCCCCCCCCCCCCCCCCCCCCCCCCCCCCCCCCCCCCCCCCCCCCCCCCCCCCCCCCCCCCCCCCCCCCCCCCCCCCCCCCCCCCCCCCCCCCCTCCCCCCCCCCCCCCCCCCCCCCCCCCCCCCCCCCCCCCCCCCCCCCCCCCCCCCCCCCCCCCCCCCCCCCCCCCCCCCCCCCCCCCCCCCCCCCCCCCCCCCCCCCCCCCCCCCCCCCCCCCCCCCCCCCCCCCCCCCCCCCCCCCCCCCCCCCCCCCCCCCCCCCCCCCCCCCCCCCCCCCCCCCCCCCCCCCCCCCCCCCCCCCCCCCCCCCCCCCCCCCCCCCCCCCCCCCCCCCCCCCCCCCCCCCCCCCCCCCCCCCCCCCCCCCCCCCCCCCCCCCCCCCCCCCCCCCCCCCCCCCCCCCCCCCCCCCCCCCCCCCCCCCCCCCCCCCCCCCCCCCCCCCCCCCCCCCCCCCCCCCCCCCCCCCCCCCCCCCCCCCCCCCCCCCCCCCCCCCCCCCCCCCCCCCCCCCCCCCCCCCCCCCCCCCCCCCCCCCCCCCCCCCCCCCCCCCCCCCCCCCCCCCCCCCCCCCCCCCCCCCCCCCCCCCCCCCCCCCCCCCCCCCCCCCCCCCCCCCCCCCCCCCCCCCCCCCCCCCCCCCCCCCCCCCCCCCCCCCCCCCCCCCCCCCCCCCCCCCCCCCCCCCCCCCCCCCCCCCCCCCCCCCCCCCCCCCCCCCCCCCCCCCCCCCCCCCCCCCCCCCCCCCCCCCCCCCCCCCCCCCCCCCCCCCCCCCCCCCCCCCCCCCCCCCCCCCCCCCCCCCCCCCCCCCCCCCCCCCCCCCCCCCCCCCCCCCCCCCCCCCCCCCCCCCCCCCCCCCCCCCCCCCCCCCCCCCCCCCCCCCCCCCCCCCCCCCCCCCCCCCCCCCCCCCCCCCCCCCCCCCCCCCCCCCCCCCCCCCCCCCCCCCCCCCCCCCCCCCCCCCCCCCCCCCCCCCCCCCCCCCCCCCCCCCCCCCCCCCCCCCCCCCCCCCCCCCCCCCCCCCCCCCCCCCCCCCCCCCCCCCCCCCCCCCCCCCCCCCCCCCCCCCCCCCCCCCCCCCCCCCCCCCCCCCCCCCCCCCCCCCCCCCCCCCCCCCCCCCCCCCCCCCCCCCCCCCCCCCCCCCCCCCCCCCCCCCCCCCCCCCCCCCCCCCCCCCCCCCCCCCCCCCCCCCCCCCCCCCCCCCCCCCCCCCCCCCCCCCCCCCCCCCCCCCCCCCCCCCCCCCCCCCCCCCCCCCCCCCCCCCCCCCCCCCCCCCCCCCCCCCCCCCCCCCCCCCCCCCCCCCCCCCCCCCCCCCCCCCCCCCCCCCCCCCCCCCCCCCCCCCCCCCCCCCCCCCCCCCCCCCCCCCCCCCCCCCCCCCCCCCCCCCCCCCCCCCCCCCCCCCCCCCCCCCCCCCCCCCCCCCCCCCCCCCCCCCCCCCCCCCCCCCCCCCCCCCCCCCCCCCCCCCCCCCCCCCCCCCCCCCCCCCCCCCCCCCCCCCCCCCCCCCCCCCCCCCCCCCCCCCCCCCCCCCCCCCCCCCCCCCCCCCCCCCCCCCCCCCCCCCCCCCCCCCCCCCCCCCCCCCCCCCCCCCCCCCCCCCCCCCCCCCCCCCCCCCCCCCCCCCCCCCCCCCCCCCCCCCCCCCCCCCCCCCCCCCCCCCCCCCCCCCCCCCCCCCCCCCCCCCCCCCCCCCCCCCCCCCCCCCCCCCCCCCCCCCCCCCCCCCCCCCCCCCCCCCCCCCCCCCCCCCCCCCCCCCCCCCCCCCCCCCCCCCCCCCCCCCCCCCCCCCCCCCCCCCCCCCCCCCCCCCCCCCCCCCCCCCCCCCCCCCCCCCCCCCCCCCCCCCCCCCCCCCCCCCCCCCCCCCCCCCCCCCCCCCCCCCCCCCCCCCCCCCCCCCCCCCCCCCCCCCCCCCCCCCACCCCCCCCCCCCCCCCCCCCCCCCCCCCCCCCCCCCCCCCCCCCCCCCCCCCCCCCCCCCCCCCCCCCCCCCCCCCCCCCCCCCCCCCCCCCCCCCCCCCCCCCCCCCCCCCCCCCCCCCCCCCCCCCCCCCCCCCCCCCCCCCCCCCCCCCCCCCCCCCCCCCCCCCCCCCCCCCCCCCCCCCCCCCCCCCCCCCCCCCCCCCCCCCCCCCCCCCCCCCCCCCCCCCCCCCCCCCCCCCCCCCCCCCCCCCCCCCCCCCCCCCCCCCCCCCCCCCCCCCCCCCCCCCCCCCCCCCCCCCCCCCCCCCCCCCCCCCCCCCCCCCCCCCCCCCCCCCCCCCCCCCCCCCCCCCCCCCCCCCCCCCCCCCCCCCCCCCCCCCCCCCCCCCCCCCCCCCCCCCCCCCCCCCCCCCCCCCCCCCCCCCCCCCCCCCCCCCCCCCCCCCCCCCCCCCCCCCCCCCCCCCCCCCCCCCCCCCCCCCCCCCCCCCCCCCCCCCCCCCCCCCCCCCCCCCCCCCCCCCCCCCCCCCCCCCCCCCCCCCCCCCCCCCCCCCCCCCCCCCCCCCCCCCCCCCCCCCCCCCCCCCCCCCCCCCCCCCCCCCCCCCCCCCCCCCCCCCCCCCCCCCCCCCCCCCCCCCCCCCCCCCCCCCCCCCCCCCCCCCCCCCCCCCCCCCCCCCCCCCCCCCCCCCCCCCCCCCCCCCCCCCCCCCCCCCCCCCCCCCCCCCCCCCCCCCCCCCCCCCCCCCCCCCCCCCCCCCCCCCCCCCCCCCCCCCCCCCCCCCCCCCCCCCCCCCCCCCCCCCCCCCCCCCCCCCCCCCCCCCCCCCCCCCCCCCCCCCCCCCCCCCCCCCCCCCCCCCCCCCCCCCCCCCCCCCCCCCCCCCCCCCCCCCCCCCACCCCCCCCCCCCCCCCCCCCCCCCCCCCCCCCCCCCCCCCCCCCCCCCCCCCCCCCCCCCCCCCCCCCCCCCCCCCCCCCCCCCCCACCCCCCCCCCCCCCCCCCCCCCCCCCCCCCCCCCCCCCCCCCCCCCCCCCCCCCCCCCCCCCCCCCCCCCCCCCCCCCCCCCCCCCCCCCCCCCCCCCCCCCCCCCCCCCCCCCCCCCCCCCCCCCCCCCCCCCCCCCCCCCCCCCCCCCCCCCCCCCCCCCCCCCCCCCCCCCCCCCCCCCCCCCCCCCCCCCCC
>JASATB010000022.1:0-22500 GCA_038277355.1 Encarsia formosa | reverse complement strand
CCCCCCCCCCCCCCCCCCCCCCCCCCCCCCCCCCCCCCCCCCCCCCCCCCCCCCCCCCCCCCCCCCCCCCCCCCCCCCCCCCCCCCCCCCCCCCCCCCCCCCACCCCCCCCCCCCCCCCCCCCCCCCCCCCCCCCCCCCCCCCCCCCCCCCCCCCCCCCCCCCCCCCCCCCCCCCCCCCCCCCCCCCCCCCCCCCCCCCCCCCCCCCCCCCCCCCCCCCCCCCCCCCCCCCCCCCCCCCCCCCCCCCCCCCCCCCCCCCCCCCCCCCCCCCCCCCCCCCCCCCCCCCCCCCCCCCCCCCCCCCCCCCCCCCCCCCCCCCCCCCCCCCCCCCCCCCCCCCCCCCCCCCCCCCCCCCCCCCCCCCCCCCCCCCCCCCCCCCCCCCCCCCCCCCCCCCCCCCCCCCCCCCCCCCCCCCCCCCCCCCCCCCCCCCCCCCCCCCCCCCCCCCCCCCCCCCCCCCCCCCCCCCCCCCCCCCCCCCCCCCCCCCCCCCCCCCCCCCCCCCCCCCCCCCCCCCCCCCCCCCCCCCCCCCCCCCCCCCCCCCCCCCCCCCCCCCCCCCCCCCCCCCCCCCCCCCCCCCCCCCCCCCCCCCCCCCCCCCCCCCCCCCCCCCCCCCCCCCCCCCCCCCCCCCCCCCCCCCCCCCCCCCCCCCCCCCCCCCCCCCCCCCCCCCCCCCCCCCCCCCCCCCCCCCCCCCCCCCCCCCCCCCCCCCCCCCCCCCCCCCCCCCCCCCCCCCCCCCCCCCCCCCCCCCCCCCCCCCCCCCCCCCCCCCCCCCCCCCCCCCCCCCCCCCCCCCCCCCCCCCCCCCCCCCCCCCCCCCCCCCCCCCCCCCCCCCCCCCCCCCCCCCCCCCCCCCCCCCCCCCCCCCCCCCCCCCCCCCCCCCCCCCCCCCCCCCCCCCCCCCCCCCCCCCCCCCCCCCCCCCCCCCCCCCCCCCCCCCCCCCCCCCCCCCCCCCCCCCCCCCCCCCCCCCCCCCCCCCCCCCCCCCCCCCCCCCCCCCCCCCCCCCCCCCCCCCCCCCCCCCCCCCCCCCCCCCCCCCCCCCCCCCCCCCCCCCCCCCCCCCCCCCCCCCCCCCCCCCCCCCCCCCCCCCCCCCCCCCCCCCCCCCCCCCCCCCCCCCCCCCCCCCCCCCCCCCCCCCCCCCCCCCCCCCCCCCCCCCCCCCCCCCCCCCCCCCCCCCCCCCCCCCCCCCCCCCCCCCCCCCCCCCCCCCCCCCCCCCCCCCCCCCCCCCCCCCCCCCCCCCCCCCCCCCCCCCCCCCCCCCCCCCCCCCCCCCCCCCCCCCCCCCCCCCCCCCCCCCCCCCCCCCCCCCCCCCCCCCCCCCCCCCCCCCCCCCCCCCCCCCCCCCCCCCCCCCCCCCCCCCCCCCCCCCCCCCCCCCCCCCCCCCCCCCCCCCCCCCCCCCCCCCCCCCCCCCCCCCCCCCCCCCCCCCCCCCCCCCCCCCCCCCCCCCCCCCCCCCCCCCCCCCCCCCCCCCCCCCCCCCCCCCCCCCCCCCCCCCCCCCCCCCCCCCCCCCCCCCCCCCCCCCCCCCCCCCCCCCCCCCCCCCCCCCCCCCCCCCCCCCCCCCCCCCCCCCCCCCCCCCCCCCCCCCCCCCCCCCCCCCCCCCCCCCACCCCCCCCCCCCCCCCCCCCCCCCCCCCCCCCCCCCCCCCCCCCCCCCCCCCCCCCCCCCCCCCCCCCCCCCCCCCCCCCCCCCCCCCCCCCCCCCCCCCCCCCCCCCCCCCCCCCCCCCCCCCCCCCCCCCCCCCCCCCCCCCCCCCCCCCCCCCCCCCCCCCCCCCCCCCCCCCCCCCCCCCCCCCCCCCCCCCCCCACCCCCCCCCCCCCCCCCCCCCCCCCCCCCCCCCCCCCCCCCCCCCCCCCCCCCCCCCCCCTCCCCCCCCCCCCCCCCCCCCCCCCCCCCCCCACCCCCCCCCCCCCCCCCCCCCCCCCCCCCCACCCCCCCCCCCCCCCCCCCCCCCCCCCCCCCCCCCCCCCCCCCCCCCCCCCCCCCCCCCCCCCCCCCCCCCCCCCCCCCCCCCCCCCCCCCCCCCCCCCCCCCCCCCCCCCCCCCCCCCCCCCCCCCCCCCCCCCCCCCCCCCCCCCCCCCCCCCCCCCCCCCCCCCCCCCCCCCCCCCCCCCCCCCCCCCCCCCCCCCCCCCCCCCCCCCCCCCCCCCCCCCCCCCCCCCCCCCCCCCCCCCCCCCCCCCCCCACCCCCCCCCCCCCCCCCCCCCCCCCCCCCCACCCCCCCCCCCCCCCCCCCCCCCCCCCCCCCCCCCCCCCCCCCCCCCCCCCCCCCCCCCCCCCCCCCCCCCCCCCCCCCCCCCCCCCCCCCCCCCCCCCCCCCCCCCCCCCCCCCCCCCCCCCCCCCCCCCCCCCCCCCCCCCCCCCCCCCCCCCCCCCCCCCCCCCCCCCCCCCCCCCCCCCCCCCCCCCCCCCCCCCCCCCCCCCCCCCCCCCCCCCCCCCCCCCCCCCCCCCCCCCCCCCCCCCCCCCCCCCCCCCCCCCCCCCCCCCCCCCCCCCCCCCCCCCCCCCCCCCCCCCCCCCCCCCCCCCCCCCCCCCCCCCCCCCCCCCCCCCCCCCCCCCCCCCCCCCCCCCCCCCCCCCCCCCCCCCCCCCCCCCCCCCCCCCCCCCCCCCCCCCCCCCCCCCCCCCCCCCCCCCCCCCCCCCCCCCCCCCCCCCCCCCCCCCCCCCCCCCCCCCCCCCCCCCCCCCCCCCCCCCCCCCCCCCCCCCCCCCCCCCCCCCCCCCCCCCCCCCCCCCCCCCCCCCCCCCCCCCCCCCCCCCCCCCCCCCCCCCCCCCCCCCCCCCCCCCCCCCCCCCCCCCCCCCCCCCCCCCCCCCCCCCCCCCCCCCCCCCCCCCCCCCCCCCCCCCCCCCCCCCCCCCCCCCCCCCCCCCCCCCCCCCCCCCCCCCCCCCCCCCCCCCCCCCCCCCCCCCCCCCCCCCCCCCCCCCCCCCCCCCCCCCCCCCCCCCCCCCCCCCCCCCCCCCCCCCCCCCCCCCCCCCCCCCCCCCCCCCCCCCCCCCCCCCCCCCCCCCCCCCCCCCCCCCCCCCCCCCCCCCCCCCCCCCCCCCCCCCCCCCCCCCCCCCCCCCCCCCCCCCCCCCCCCCCCCCCCCCCCCCCCCCCCCCCCCCCCCCCCCCCCCCCCCCCCCCCCCCCCCCCCCCCCCCCCCCCCCCCCCCCCCCCCCCCCCCCCCCCCCCCCCCCCCCCCCCCCCCCCCCCCCCCCCCCCCCCCCCCCCCCCCCCCCCCCCCCCCCCCCCCCCCCCCCCCCCCCCCCCCCCCCCCCCCCCCCCCCCCCCCCCCCCCCCCCCCCCCCCCCCCCCCCCCCCCCCCCCCCCCCCCCCCCCCCCCCCCCCCCCCCCCCCCCCCCCCCCCCCCCCCCCCCCCCCCCCCCCCCCCCCCCCCCCCCCCCCCCCCCCCCCCCCCCCCCCCCCCCCCCCCCCCCCCCCCCCCCCCCCCCCCCCCCCCCCCCCCCCCCCCCCCCCCCCCCCCCCCCCCCCCCCCCCCCCCCCCCCCCCCCCCCCCCCCCCCCCCCCCCCCCCCCCCCCCCCCCCCCCCCCCCCCCCCCCCCCCCCCCCCCCCCCCCCCCCCCCCCCCCCCCCCCCCCCCCCCCCCCCCCCCCCCCCCCCCCCCCCCCCCCCCCCCCCCCCCCCCCCCCCCCCCCCCCCCCCCCCCCCCCCCCCCCCCCCCCCCCCCCCCCCCCCCCCCCCCCCCCCCCCCCCCCCCCCCCCCCCCCCCCCCCCCCCCCCCCCCCCCCCCCCCCCCCCCCCCCCCCCCCCCCCCCCCCCCCCCCCCCCCCCCCCCCCCCCCCCCCCCCCCCCCCCCCCCCCCCCCCCCCCCCCCCCCCCCCCCCCCCCCCCCCCCCCCCCCCCCCCCCCCCCCCCCCCCCCCCCCCCCCCCCCCCCCCCCCCCCCCCCCCCCCCCCCCCCCCCCCCCCCCCCCCCCCCCCCCCCCCCCCCCCCCCCCCCCCCCCCCCCCCCCCCCCCCCCCCCCCCCCCCCCCCCCCCCCCCCCCCCCCCCCCCCCCCCCCCCCCCCCCCCCCCCCCCCCCCCCCCCCCCCCCCCCCCCCCCCCCCCCCCCCCCCCCCCCCCCCCCCCCCCCCCCCCCCCCCCCCCCCCCCCCCCCCCCCCCCCCCCCCCCCCCCCCCCCCCCCCCCCCCCCCCCCCCCCCCCCCCCCCCCCCCCCCCCCCCCCCCCCCCCCCCCCCCCCCCCCCCCCCCCCCCCCCCCCCCCCCCCCCCCCCCCCCCCCCCCCCCCCCCCCCCCCCCCCCCCCCCCCCCCCCCCCCCCCCCCCCCCCCCCCCCCCCCCCCCCCCCCCCCCCCCCCCCCCCCCCCCCCCCCCCCCCCCCCCCCCCCCCCCCCCCCCCCCCCCCCCCCCCCCCCCCCCCCCCCCCCCCCCCCCCCCCCCCCCCCCCCCCCCCCCCCCCCCCCCCCCCCCCCCCCCCCCCCCCCCCCCCCCCCCCCCCCCCCCCCCCCCCCCCCCCCCCCCCCCCCCCCCCCCCCCCCCCCCCCCCCCCCCCCCCCCCCCCCCCCCCCCCCCCCCCCCCCCCCCCCCCCCCCCCCCCCCCCCCCCCCCCCCCCCCCCCCCCCCCCCCCCCCCCCCCCCCCCCCCCCCCCCCCCCCCCCCCCCCCCCCCCCCCCCCCCCCCCCCCCCCCCCCCCCCCCCCCCCCCCCCCCCCCCCCCCCCCCCCCCCCCCCCCCCCCCCCCCCCCCCCCCCCCCCCCCCCCCCCCCCCCCCCCCCCCCCCCCCCCCCCCCCCCCCCCCCCCCCCCCCCCCCCCCCCCCCCCCCCCCCCCCCCCCCCCCCCCCCCCCCCCCCCCCCCCCCCCCCCCCCCCCCCCCCCCCCCCCCCCCCCCCCCCCCCCCCCCCCCCCCCCCCCCCCCCCCCCCCCCCCCCCCCCCCCCCCCCCCCCCCCCCCCCCCCCCCCCCCCCCCCCCCCCCCCCCCCCCCCCCCCCCCCCCCCCCCCCCCCCCCCCCCCCCCCCCCCCCCCCCCCCCCCCCCCCCCCCCCCCCCCCCCCCCCCCCCCCCCCCCCCCCCCCCCCCCCCCCCCCCCCCCCCCCCCCCCCCCCCCCCCCCCCCCCCCCCCCCCCCCCCCCCCCCCCCCCCCCCCCCCCCCCCCCCCCCCCCCCCCCCCCCCCCCCCCCCCCCCCCCCCCCCCCCCCCCCCCCCCCCCCCCCCCCCCCCCCCCCCCCCCCCCCCCCCCCCCCCCCCCCCCCCCCCCCCCCCCCCCCCCCCCCCCCCCCCCCCCCCCCCCCCCCCCCCCCCCCCCCCCCCCCCCCCCCCCCCCCCCCCCCCCCCCCCCCCCCCCCCCCCCCCCCCCCCCCCCCCCCCCCCCCCCCCCCCCCCCCCCCCCCCCCCCCCCCCCCCCCCCCCCCCCCCCCCCCCCCCCCCCCCCCCCCCCCCCCCCCCCCCCCCCCCCCCCCCCCCCCCCCCCCCCCCCCCCCCCCCCCCCCCCCCCCCCCCCCCCCCCCCCCCCCCCCCCCCCCCCCCCCCCCCCCCCCCCCCCCCCCCCCCCCCCCCCCCCCCCCCCCCCCCCCCCCCCCCCCCCCCCCCCCCCCCCCCCCCCCCCCCCCCCCCCCCCCCCCCCCCCCCCCCCCCCCCCCCCCCCCCCCCCCCCCCCCCCCCCCCCCCCCCCCCCCCCCCCCCCCCCCCCCCCCCCCCCCCCCCCCCCCCCCCCCCCCCCCCCCCCCCCCCCCCCCCCCCCCCCCCCCCCCCCCCCCCCCCCCCCCCCCCCCCCCCCCCCCCCCCCCCCCCCCCCCCCCCCCCCCCCCCCCCCCCCCCCCCCCCCCCCCCCCCCCCCCCCCCCCCCCCCCCCCCCCCCCCCCCCCCCCCCCCCCCCCCCCCCCCCCCCCCCCCCCCCCCCCCCCCCCCCCCCCCCCCCCCCCCCCCCCCCCCCCCCCCCCCCCCCCCCCCCCCCCCCCCCCCCCCCCCCCCCCCCCCCCCCCCCCCCCCCCCCCCCCCCCCCCCCCCCCCCCCCCCCCCCCCCCCCCCCCCCCCCCCCCCCCCCCCCCCCCCCCCCCCCCCCCCCCCCCCCCCCCCCCCCCCCCCCCCCCCCCCCCCCCCCCCCCCCCCCCCCCCCCCCCCCCCCCCCCCCCCCCCCCCCCCCCCCCCCCCCCCCCCCCCCCCCCCCCCCCCCCCCCCCCCCCCCCCCCCCCCCCCCCCCCCCCCCCCCCCCCCCCCCCCCCCCCCCCCCCCCCCCCCCCCCCCCCCCCCCCCCCCCCCCCCCCCCCCCCCCCCCCCCCCCCCCCCCCCCCCCCCCCCCCCCCCCCCCCCCCCCCCCCCCCCCCCCCCCCCCCCCCCCCCCCCCCCCCCCCCCCCCCCCCCCCCCCCCCCCCCCCCCCCCCCCCCCCCCCCCCCCCCCCCCCCCCCCCCCCCCCCCCCCCCCCCCCCCCCCCCCCCCCCCCCCCCCCCCCCCCCCCCCCCCCCCCCCCCCCCCCCCCCCCCCCCCCCCCCCCCCCCCCCCCCCCCCCCCCCCCCCCCCCCCCCCCCCCCCCCCCCCCCCCCCCCCCCCCCCCCCCCCCCCCCCCCCCCCCCCCCCCCCCCCCCCCCCCCCCCCCCCCCCCCCCCCCCCCCCCCCCCCCCCCCCCCCCCCCCCCCCCCCCCCCCCCCCCCCCCCCCCCCCCCCCCCCCCCCCCCCCCCCCCCCCCCCCCCCCCCCCCCCCCCCCCCCCCCCCCCCCCCCCCCCCCCCCCCCCCCCCCCCCCCCCCCCCCCCCCCCCCCCCCCCCCCCCCCCCCCCCCCCCCCCCCCCCCCCCCCCCCCCCCCCCCCCCCCCCCCCCCCCCCCCCCCCCCCCCCCCCCCCCCCCCCCCCCCCCCCCCCCCCCCCCCCCCCCCCCCCCCCCCCCCCCCCCCCCCCCCCCCCCCCCCCCCCCCCCCCCCCCCCCCCCCCCCCCCCCCCCCCCCCCCCCCCCCCCCCCCCCCCCCCCCCCCCCCCCCCCCCCCCCCCCCCCCCCCCCCCCCCCCCCCCCCCCCCCCCCCCCCCCCCCCCCCCCCCCCCCCCCCCCCCCCCCCCCCCCCCCCCCCCCCCCCCCCCCCCCCCCCCCCCCCCCCCCCCCCCCCCCCCCCCCCCCCCCCCCCCCCCCCCCCCCCCCCCCCCCCCCCCCCCCCCCCCCCCCCCCCCCCCCCCCCCCCCCCCCCCCCCCCCCCCCCCCCCCCCCCCCCCCCCCCCCCCCCCCCCCCCCCCCCCCCCCCCCCCCCCCCCCCCCCCCCCCCCCCCCCCCCCCCCCCCCCCCCCCCCCCCCCCCCCCCCCCCCCCCCCCCCCCCCCCCCCCCCCCCCCCCCCCCCCCCCCCCCCCCCCCCCCCCCCCCCCCCCCCCCCCCCCCCCCCCCCCCCCCCCCCCCCCCCCCCCCCCCCCCCCCCCCCCCCCCCCCCCCCCCCCCCCCCCCCCCCCCCCCCCCCCCCCCCCCCCCCCCCCCCCCCCCCCCCCCCCCCCCCCCCCCCCCCCCCCCCCCCCCCCCCCCCCCCCCCCCCCCCCCCCCCCCCCCCCCCCCCCCCCCCCCCCCCCCCCCCCCCCCCCCCCCCCCCCCCCCCCCCCCCCCCCCCCCCCCCCCCCCCCCCCCCCCCCCCCCCCCCCCCCCCCCCCCCCCCCCCCCCCCCCCCCCCCCCCCCCCCCCCCCCCCCCCCCCCCCCCCCCCCCCCCCCCCCCCCCCCCCCCCCCCCCCCCCCCCCCCCCCCCCCCCCCCCCCCCCCCCCCCCCCCCCCCCCCCCCCCCCCCCCCCCCCCCCCCCCCCCCCCCCCCCCCCCCCCCCCCCCCCCCCCCCCCCCCCCCCCCCCCCCCCCCCCCCCCCCCCCCCCCCCCCCCCCCCCCCCCCCCCCCCCCCCCCCCCCCCCCCCCCCCCCCCCCCCCCCCCCCCCCCCCCCCCCCCCCCCCCCCCCCCCCCCCCCCCCCCCCCCCCCCCCCCCCCCCCCCCCCCCCCCCCCCCCCCCCCCCCCCCCCCCCCCCCCCCCCCCCCCCCCCCCCCCCCCCCCCCCCCCCCCCCCCCCCCCCCCCCCCCCCCCCCCCCCCCCCCCCCCCCCCCCCCCCCCCCCCCCCCCCCCCCCCCCCCCCCCCCCCCCCCCCCCCCCCCCCCCCCCCCCCCCCCCCCCCCCCCCCCCCCCCCCCCCCCCCCCCCCCCCCCCCCCCCCCCCCCCCCCCCCCCCCCCCCCCCCCCCCCCCCCCCCCCCCCCCCCCCCCCCCCCCCCCCCCCCCCCCCCCCCCCCCCCCCCCCCCCCCCCCCCCCCCCCCCCCCCCCCCCCCCCCCCCCCCCCCCCCCCCCCCCCCCCCCCCCCCCCCCCCCCCCCCCCCCCCCCCCCCCCCCCCCCCCCCCCCCCCCCCCCCCCCCCCCCCCCCCCCCCCCCCCCCCCCCCCCCCCCCCCCCCCCCCCCCCCCCCCCCCCCCCCCCCCCCCCCCCCCCCCCCCCCCCCCCCCCCCCCCCCCCCCCCCCCCCCCCCCCCCCCCCCCCCCCCCCCCCCCCCCCCCCCCCCCCCCCCCCCCCCCCCCCCCCCCCCCCCCCCCCCCCCCCCCCCCCCCCCCCCCCCCCCCCCCCCCCCCCCCCCCCCCCCCCCCCCCCCCCCCCCCCCCCCCCCCCCCCCCCCCCCCCCCCCCCCCCCCCCCCCCCCCCCCCCCCCCCCCCCCCCCCCCCCCCCCCCCCCCCCCCCCCCCCCCCCCCCCCCCCCCCCCCCCCCCCCCCCCCCCCCCCCCCCCCCCCCCCCCCCCCCCCCCCCCCCCCCCCCCCCCCCCCCCCCCCCCCCCCCCCCCCCCCCCCCCCCCCCCCCCCCCCCCCCCCCCCCCCCCCCCCCCCCCCCCCCCCCCCCCCCCCCCCCCCCCCCCCCCCCCCCCCCCCCCCCCCCCCCCCCCCCCCCCCCCCCCCCCCCCCCCCCCCCCCCCCCCCCCCCCCCCCCCCCCCCCCCCCCCCCCCCCCCCCCCCCCCCCCCCCCCCCCCCCCCCCCCCCCCCCCCCCCCCCCCCCCCCCCCCCCCCCCCCCCCCCCCCCCCCCCCCCCCCCCCCCCCCCCCCCCCCCCCCCCCCCCCCCCCCCCCCCCCCCCCCCCCCCCCCCCCCCCCCCCCCCCCCCCCCCCCCCCCCCCCCCCCCCCCCCCCCCCCCCCCCCCCCCCCCCCCCCCCCCCCCCCCCCCCCCCCCCCCCCCCCCCCCCCCCCCCCCCCCCCCCCCCCCCCCCCCCCCCCCCCCCCCCCCCCCCCCCCCCCCCCCCCCCCCCCCCCCCCCCCCCCCCCCCCCCCCCCCCCCCCCCCCCCCCCCCCCCCCCCCCCCCCCCCCCCCCCCCCCCCCCCCCCCCCCCCCCCCCCCCCCCCCCCCCCCCCCCCCCCCCCCCCCCCCCCCCCCCCCCCCCCCCCCCCCCCCCCCCCCCCCCCCCCCCCCCCCCCCCCCCCCCCCCCCCCCCCCCCCCCCCCCCCCCCCCCCCCCCCCCCCCCCCCCCCCCCCCCCCCCCCCCCCCCCCCCCCCCCCCCCCCCCCCCCCCCCCCCCCCCCCCCCCCCCCCCCCCCCCCCCCCCCCCCCCCCCCCCCCCCCCCCCCCCCCCCCCCCCCCCCCCCCCCCCCCCCCCCCCCCCCCCCCCCCCCCCCCCCCCCCCCCCCCCCCCCCCCCCCCCCCCCCCCCCCCCCCCCCCCCCCCCCCCCCCCCCCCCCCCCCCCCCCCCCCCCCCCCCCCCCCCCCCCCCCCCCCCCCCCCCCCCCCCCCCCCCCCCCCCCCCCCCCCCCCCCCCCCCCCCCCCCCCCCCCCCCCCCCCCCCCCCCCCCCCCCCCCCCCCCCCCCCCCCCCCCCCCCCCCCCCCCCCCCCCCCCCCCCCCCCCCCCCCCCCCCCCCCCCCCCCCCCCCCCCCCCCCCCCCCCCCCCCCCCCCCCCCCCCCCCCCCCCCCCCCCCCCCCCCCCCCCCCCCCCCCCCCCCCCCCCCCCCCCCCCCCCCCCCCCCCCCCCCCCCCCCCCCCCCCCCCCCCCCCCCCCCCCCCCCCCCCCCCCCCCCCCCCCCCCCCCCCCCCCCCCCCCCCCCCCCCCCCCCCCCCCCCCCCCCCCCCCCCCCCCCCCCCCCCCCCCCCCCCCCCCCCCCCCCCCCCCCCCCCCCCCCCCCCCCCCCCCCCCCCCCCCCCCCCCCCCCCCCCCCCCCCCCCCCCCCCCCCCCCCCCCCCCCCCCCCCCCCCCCCCCCCCCCCCCCCCCCCCCCCCCCCCCCCCCCCCCCCCCCCCCCCCCCCCCCCCCCCCCCCCCCCCCCCCCCCCCCCCCCCCCCCCCCCCCCCCCCCCCCCCCCCCCCCCCCCCCCCCCCCCCCCCCCCCCCCCCCCCCCCCCCCCCCCCCCCCCCCCCCCCCCCCCCCCCCCCCCCCCCCCCCCCCCCCCCCCCCCCCCCCCCCCCCCCCCCCCCCCCCCCCCCCCCCCCCCCCCCCCCCCCCCCCCCCCCCCCCCCCCCCCCCCCCCCCCCCCCCCCCCCCCCCCCCCCCCCCCCCCCCCCCCCCCCCCCCCCCCCCCCCCCCCCCCCCCCCCCCCCCCCCCCCCCCCCCCCCCCCCCCCCCCCCCCCCCCCCCCCCCCCCCCCCCCCCCCCCCCCCCCCCCCCCCCCCCCCCCCCCCCCCCCCCCCCCCCCCCCCCCCCCCCCCCCCCCCCCCCCCCCCCCCCCCCCCCCCCCCCCCCCCCCCCCCCCCCCCCCCCCCCCCCCCCCCCCCCCCCCCCCCCCCCCCCCCCCCCCCCCCCCCCCCCCCCCCCCCCCCCCCCCCCCCCCCCCCCCCCCCCCCCCCCCCCCCCCCCCCCCCCCCCCCCCCCCCCCCCCCCCCCCCCCCCCCCCCCCCCCCCCCCCCCCCCCCCCCCCCCCCCCCCCCCCCCCCCCCCCCCCCCCCCCCCCCCCCCCCCCCCCCCCCCCCCCCCCCCCCCCCCCCCCCCCCCCCCCCCCCCCCCCCCCCCCCCCCCCCCCCCCCCCCCCCCCCCCCCCCCCCCCCCCCCCCCCCCCCCCCCCCCCCCCCCCCCCCCCCCCCCCCCCCCCCCCCCCCCCCCCCCCCCCCCCCCCCCCCCCCCCCCCCCCCCCCCCCCCCCCCCCCCCCCCCCCCCCCCCCCCCCCCCCCCCCCCCCCCCCCCCCCCCCCCCCCCCCCCCCCCCCCCCCCCCCCCCCCCCCCCCCCCCCCCCCCCCCCCCCCCCCCCCCCCCCCCCCCCCCCCCCCCCCCCCCCCCCCCCCCCCCCCCCCCCCCCCCCCCCCCCCCCCCCCCCCCCCCCCCCCCCCCCCCCCCCCCCCCCCCCCCCCCCCCCCCCCCCCCCCCCCCCCCCCCCCCCCCCCCCCCCCCCCCCCCCCCCCCCCCCCCCCCCCCCCCCCCCCCCCCCCCCCCCCCCCCCCCCCCCCCCCCCCCCCCCCCCCCCCCCCCCCCCCCCCCCCCCCCCCCCCCCCCCCCCCCCCCCCCCCCCCCCCCCCCCCCCCCCCCCCCCCCCCCCCCCCCCCCCCCCCCCCCCCCCCCCCCCCCCCCCCCCCCCCCCCCCCCCCCCCCCCCCCCCCCCCCCCCCCCCCCCCCCCCCCCCCCCCCCCCCCCCCCCCCCCCCCCCCCCCCCCCCCCCCCCCCCCCCCCCCCCCCCCCCCCCCCCCCCCCCCCCCCCCCCCCCCCCCCCCCCCCCCCCCCCCCCCCCCCCCCCCCCCCCCCCCCCCCCCCCCCCCCCCCCCCCCCCCCCCCCCCCCCCCCCCCCCCCCCCCCCCCCCCCCCCCCCCCCCCCCCCCCCCCCCCCCCCCCCCCCCCCCCCCCCCCCCCCCCCCCCCCCCCCCCCCCCCCCCCCCCCCCCCCCCCCCCCCCCCCCCCCCCCCCCCCCCCCCCCCCCCCCCCCCCCCCCCCCCCCCCCCCCCCCCCCCCCCCCCCCCCCCCCCCCCCCCCCCCCCCCCCCCCCCCCCCCCCCCCCCCCCCCCCCCCCCCCCCCCCCCCCCCCCCCCCCCCCCCCCCCCCCCCCCCCCCCCCCCCCCCCCCCCCCCCCCCCCCCCCCCCCCCCCCCCCCCCCCCCCCCCCCCCCCCCCCCCCCCCCCCCCCCCCCCCCCCCCCCCCCCCCCCCCCCCCCCCCCCCCCCCCCCCCCCCCCCCCCCCCCCCCCCCCCCCCCCCCCCCCCCCCCCCCCCCCCCCCCCCCCCCCCCCCCCCCCCCCCCCCCCCCCCCCCCCCCCCCCCCCCCCCCCCCCCCCCCCCCCCCCCCCCCCCCCCCCCCCCCCCCCCCCCCCCCCCCCCCCCCCCCCCCCCCCCCCCCCCCCCCCCCCCCCCCCCCCCCCCCCCCCCCCCCCCCCCCCCCCCCCCCCCCCCCCCCCCCCCCCCCCCCCCCCCCCCCCCCCCCCCCCCCCCCCCCCCCCCCCCCCCCCCCCCCCCCCCCCCCCCCCCCCCCCCCCCCCCCCCCCCCCCCCCCCCCCCCCCCCCCCCCCCCCCCCCCCCCCCCCCCCCCCCCCCCCCCCCCCCCCCCCCCCCCCCCCCCCCCCCCCCCCCCCCCCCCCCCCCCCCCCCCCCCCCCCCCCCCCCCCCCCCCCCCCCCCCCCCCCCCCCCCCCCCCCCCCCCCCCCCCCCCCCCCCCCCCCCCCCCCCCCCCCCCCCCCCCCCCCCCCCCCCCCCCCCCCCCCCCCCCCCCCCCCCCCCCCCCCCCCCCCCCCCCCCCCCCCCCCCCCCCCCCCCCCCCCCCCCCCCCCCCCCCCCCCCCCCCCCCCCCCCCCCCCCCCCCCCCCCCCCCCCCCCCCCCCCCCCCCCCCCCCCCCCCCCCCCCCCCCCCCCCCCCCCCCCCCCCCCCCCCCCCCCCCCCCCCCCCCCCCCCCCCCCCCCCCCCCCCCCCCCCCCCCCCCCCCCCCCCCCCCCCCCCCCCCCCCCCCCCCCCCCCCCCCCCCCCCCCCCCCCCCCCCCCCCCCCCCCCCCCCCCCCCCCCCCCCCCCCCCCCCCCCCCCCCCCCCCCCCCCCCCCCCCCCCCCCCCCCCCCCCCCCCCCCCCCCCCCCCCCCCCCCCCCCCCCCCCCCCCCCCCCCCCCCCCCCCCCCCCCCCCCCCCCCCCCCCCCCCCCCCCCCCCCCCCCCCCCCCCCCCCCCCCCCCCCCCCCCCCCCCCCCCCCCCCCCCCCCCCCCCCCCCCCCCCCCCCCCCCCCCCCCCCCCCCCCCCCCCCCCCCCCCCCCCCCCCCCCCCCCCCCCCCCCCCCCCCCCCCCCCCCCCCCCCCCCCCCCCCCCCCCCCCCCCCCCCCCCCCCCCCCCCCCCCCCCCCCCCCCCCCCCCCCCCCCCCCCCCCCCCCCCCCCCCCCCCCCCCCCCCCCCCCCCCCCCCCCCCCCCCCCCCCCCCCCCCCCCCCCCCCCCCCCCCCCCCCCCCCCCCCCCCCCCCCCCCCCCCCCCCCCCCCCCCCCCCCCCCCCCCCCCCCCCCCCCCCCCCCCCCCCCCCCCCCCCCCCCCCCCCCCCCCCCCCCCCCCCCCCCCCCCCCCCCCCCCCCCCCCCCCCCCCCCCCCCCCCCCCCCCCCCCCCCCCCCCCCCCCCCCCCCCCCCCCCCCCCCCCCCCCCCCCCCCCCCCCCCCCCCCCCCCCCCCCCCCCCCCCCCCCCCCCCCCCCCCCCCCCCCCCCCCCCCCCCCCCCCCCCCCCCCCCCCCCCCCCCCCCCCCCCCCCCCCCCCCCCCCCCCCCCCCCCCCCCCCCCCCCCCCCCCCCCCCCCCCCCCCCCCCCCCCCCCCCCCCCCCCCCCCCCCCCCCCCCCCCCCCCCCCCCCCCCCCCCCCCCCCCCCCCCCCCCCCCCCCCCCCCCCCCCCCCCCCCCCCCCCCCCCCCCCCCCCCCCCCCCCCCCCCCCCCCCCCCCCCCCCCCCCCCCCCCCCCCCCCCCCCCCCCCCCCCCCCCCCCCCCCCCCCCCCCCCCCCCCCCCCCCCCCCCCCCCCCCCCCCCCCCCCCCCCCCCCCCCCCCCCCCCCCCCCCCCCCCCCCCCCCCCCCCCCCCCCCCCCCCCCCCCCCCCCCCCCCCCCCCCCCCCCCCCCCCCCCCCCCCCCCCCCCCCCCCCCCCCCCCCCCCCCCCCCCCCCCCCCCCCCCCCCCCCCCCCCCCCCCCCCCCCCCCCCCCCCCCCCCCCCCCCCCCCCCCCCCCCCCCCCCCCCCCCCCCCCCCCCCCCCCCCCCCCCCCCCCCCCCCCCCCCCCCCCCCCCCCCCCCCCCCCCCCCCCCCCCCCCCCCCCCCCCCCCCCCCCCCCCCCCCCCCCCCCCCCCCCCCCCCCCCCCCCCCCCCCCCCCCCCCCCCCCCCCCCCCCCCCCCCCCCCCCCCCCCCCCCCCCCCCCCCCCCCCCCCCCCCCCCCCCCCCCCCCCCCCCCCCCCCCCCCCCCCCCCCCCCCCCCCCCCCCCCCCCCCCCCCCCCCCCCCCCCCCCCCCCCCCCCCCCCCCCCCCCCCCCCCCCCCCCCCCCCCCCCCCCCCCCCCCCCCCCCCCCCCCCCCCCCCCCCCCCCCCCCCCCCCCCCCCCCCCCCCCCCCCCCCCCCCCCCCCCCCCCCCCCCCCCCCCCCCCCCCCCCCCCCCCCCCCCCCCCCCCCCCCCCCCCCCCCCCCCCCCCCCCCCCCCCCCCCCCCCCCCCCCCCCCCCCCCCCCCCCCCCCCCCCCCCCCCCCCCCCCCCCCCCCCCCCCCCCCCCCCCCCCCCCCCCCCCCCCCCCCCCCCCCCCCCCCCCCCCCCCCCCCCCCCCCCCCCCCCCCCCCCCCCCCCCCCCCCCCCCCCCCCCCCCCCCCCCCCCCCCCCCCCCCCCCCCCCCCCCCCCCCCCCCCCCCCCCCCCCCCCCCCCCCCCCCCCCCCCCCCCCCCCCCCCCCCCCCCCCCCCCCCCCCCCCCCCCCCCCCCCCCCCCCCCCCCCCCCCCCCCCCCCCCCCCCCCCCCCCCCCCCCCCCCCCCCCCCCCCCCCCCCCCCCCCCCCCCCCCCCCCCCCCCCCCCCCCCCCCCCCCCCCCCCCCCCCCCCCCCCCCCCCCCCCCCCCCCCCCCCCCCCCCCCCCCCCCCCCCCCCCCCCCCCCCCCCCCCCCCCCCCCCCCCCCCCCCCCCCCCCCCCCCCCCCCCCCCCCCCCCCCCCCCCCCCCCCCCCCCCCCCCCCCCCCCCCCCCCCCCCCCCCCCCCCCCCCCCCCCCCCCCCCCCCCCCCCCCCCCCCCCCCCCCCCCCCCCCCCCCCCCCCCCCCCCCCCCCCCCCCCCCCCCCCCCCCCCCCCCCCCCCCCCCCCCCCCCCCCCCCCCCCCCCCCCCCCCCCCCCCCCCCCCCCCCCCCCCCCCCCCCCCCCCCCCCCCCCCCCCCCCCCCCCCCCCCCCCCCCCCCCCCCCCCCCCCCCCCCCCCCCCCCCCCCCCCCCCCCCCCCCCCCCCCCCCCCCCCCCCCCCCCCCCCCCCCCCCCCCCCCCCCCCCCCCCCCCCCCCCCCCCCCCCCCCCCCCCCCCCCCCCCCCCCCCCCCCCCCCCCCCCCCCCCCCCCCCCCCCCCCCCCCCCCCCCCCCCCCCCCCCCCCCCCCCCCCCCCCCCCCCCCCCCCCCCCCCCCCCCCCCCCCCCCCCCCCCCCCCCCCCCCCCCCCCCCCCCCCCCCCCCCCCCCCCCCCCCCCCCCCCCCCCCCCCCCCCCCCCCCCCCCCCCCCCCCCCCCCCCCCCCCCCCCCCCCCCCCCCCCCCCCCCCCCCCCCCCCCCCCCCCCCCCCCCCCCCCCCCCCCCCCCCCCCCCCCCCCCCCCCCCCCCCCCCCCCCCCCCCCCCCCCCCCCCCCCCCCCCCCCCCCCCCCCCCCCCCCCCCCCCCCCCCCCCCCCCCCCCCCCCCCCCCCCCCCCCCCCCCCCCCCCCCCCCCCCCCCCCCCCCCCCCCCCCCCCCCCCCCCCCCCCCCCCCCCCCCCCCCCCCCCCCCCCCCCCCCCCCCCCCCCCCCCCCCCCCCCCCCCCCCCCCCCCCCCCCCCCCCCCCCCCCCCCCCCCCCCCCCCCCCCCCCCCCCCCCCCCCCCCCCCCCCCCCCCCCCCCCCCCCCCCCCCCCCCCCCCCCCCCCCCCCCCCCCCCCCCCCCCCCCCCCCCCCCCCCCCCCCCCCCCCCCCCCCCCCCCCCCCCCCCCCCCCCCCCCCCCCCCCCCCCCCCCCCCCCCCCCCCCCCCCCCCCCCCCCCCCCCCCCCCCCCCCCCCCCCCCCCCCCCCCCCCCCCCCCCCCCCCCCCCCCCCCCCCCCCCCCCCCCCCCCCCCCCCCCCCCCCCCCCCCCCCCCCCCCCCCCCCCCCCCCCCCCCCCCCCCCCCCCCCCCCCCCCCCCCCCCCCCCCCCCCCCCCCCCCCCCCCCCCCCCCCCCCCCCCCCCCCCCCCCCCCCCCCCCCCCCCCCCCCCCCCCCCCCCCCCCCCCCCCCCCCCCCCCCCCCCCCCCCCCCCCCCCCCCCCCCCCCCCCCCCCCCCCCCCCCCCCCCCCCCCCCCCCCCCCCCCCCCCCCCCCCCCCCCCCCCCCCCCCCCCCCCCCCCCCCCCCCCCCCCCCCCCCCCCCCCCCCCCCCCCCCCCCCCCCCCCCCCCCCCCCCCCCCCCCCCCCCCCCCCCCCCCCCCCCCCCCCCCCCCCCCCCCCCCCCCCCCCCCCCCCCCCCCCCCCCCCCCCCCCCCCCCCCCCCCCCCCCCCCCCCCCCCCCCCCCCCCCCCCCCCCCCCCCCCCCCCCCCCCCCCCCCCCCCCCCCCCCCCCCCCCCCCCCCCCCCCCCCCCCCCCCCCCCCCCCCCCCCCCCCCCCCCCCCCCCCCCCCCCCCCCCCCCCCCCCCCCCCCCCCCCCCCCCCCCCCCCCCCCCCCCCCCCCCCCCCCCCCCCCCCCCCCCCCCCCCCCCCCCCCCCCCCCCCCCCCCCCCCCCCCCCCCCCCCCCCCCCCCCCCCCCCCCCCCCCCCCCCCCCCCCCCCCCCCCCCCCCCCCCCCCCCCCCCCCCCCCCCCCCCCCCCCCCCCCCCCCCCCCCCCCCCCCCCCCCCCCCCCCCCCCCCCCCCCCCCCCCCCCCCCCCCCCCCCCCCCCCCCCCCCCCCCCCCCCCCCCCCCCCCCCCCCCCCCCCCCCCCCCCCCCCCCCCCCCCCCCCCCCCCCCCCCCCCCCCCCCCCCCCCCCCCCCCCCCCCCCCCCCCCCCCCCCCCCCCCCCCCCCCCCCCCCCCCCCCCCCCCCCCCCCCCCCCCCCCCCCCCCCCCCCCCCCCCCCCCCCCCCCCCCCCCCCCCCCCCCCCCCCCCCCCCCCCCCCCCCCCCCCCCCCCCCCCCCCCCCCCCCCCCCCCCCCCCCCCCCCCCCCCCCCCCCCCCCCCCCCCCCCCCCCCCCCCCCCCCCCCCCCCCCCCCCCCCCCCCCCCCCCCCCCCCCCCCCCCCCCCCCCCCCCCCCCCCCCCCCCCCCCCCCCCCCCCCCCCCCCCCCCCCCCCCCCCCCCCCCCCCCCCCCCCCCCCCCCCCCCCCCCCCCCCCCCCCCCCCCCCCCCCCCCCCCCCCCCCCCCCCCCCCCCCCCCCCCCCCCCCCCCCCCCCCCCCCCCCCCCCCCCCCCCCCCCCCCCCCCCCCCCCCCCCCCCCCCCCCCCCCCCCCCCCCCCCCCCCCCCCCCCCCCCCCCCCCCCCCCCCCCCCCCCCCCCCCCCCCCCCCCCCCCCCCCCCCCCCCCCCCCCCCCCCCCCCCCCCCCCCCCCCCCCCCCCCCCCCCCCCCCCCCCCCCCCCCCCCCCCCCCCCCCCCCCCCCCCCCCCCCCCCCCCCCCCCCCCCCCCCCCCCCCCCCCCCCCCCCCCCCCCCCCCCCCCCCCCCCCCCCCCCCCCCCCCCCCCCCCCCCCCCCCCCCCCCCCCCCCCCCCCCCCCCCCCCCCCCCCCCCCCCCCCCCCCCCCCCCCCCCCCCCCCCCCCCCCCCCCCCCCCCCCCCCCCCCCCCCCCCCCCCCCCCCCCCCCCCCCCCCCCCCCCCCCCCCCCCCCCCCCCCCCCCCCCCCCCCCCCCCCCCCCCCCCCCCCCCCCCCCCCCCCCCCCCCCCCCCCCCCCCCCCCCCCCCCCCCCCCCCCCCCCCCCCCCCCCCCCCCCCCCCCCCCCCCCCCCCCCCCCCCCCCCCCCCCCCCCCCCCCCCCCCCCCCCCCCCCCCCCCCCCCCCCCCCCCCCCCCCCCCCCCCCCCCCCCCCCCCCCCCCCCCCCCCCCCCCCCCCCCCCCCCCCCCCCCCCCCCCCCCCCCCCCCCCCCCCCCCCCCCCCCCCCCCCCCCCCCCCCCCCCCCCCCCCCCCCCCCCCCCCCCCCCCCCCCCCCCCCCCCCCCCCCCCCCCCCCCCCCCCCCCCCCCCCCCCCCCCCCCCCCCCCCCCCCCCCCCCCCCCCCCCCCCCCCCCCCCCCCCCCCCCCCCCCCCCCCCCCCCCCCCCCCCCCCCCCCCCCCCCCCCCCCCCCCCCCCCCCCCCCCCCCCCCCCCCCCCCCCCCCCCCCCCCCCCCCCCCCCCCCCCCCCCCCCCCCCCCCCCCCCCCCCCCCCCCCCCCCCCCCCCCCCCCCCCCCCCCCCCCCCCCCCCCCCCCCCCCCCCCCCCCCCCCCCCCCCCCCCCCCCCCCCCCCCCCCCCCCCCCCCCCCCCCCCCCCCCCCCCCCCCCCCCCCCCCCCCCCCCCCCCCCCCCCCCCCCCCCCCCCCCCCCCCCCCCCCCCCCCCCCCCCCCCCCCCCCCCCCCCCCCCCCCCCCCCCCCCCCCCCCCCCCCCCCCCCCCCCCCCCCCCCCCCCCCCCCCCCCCCCCCCCCCCCCCCCCCCCCCCCCCCCCCCCCCCCCCCCCCCCCCCCCCCCCCCCCCCCCCCCCCCCCCCCCCCCCCCCCCCCCCCCCCCCCCCCCCCCCCCCCCCCCCCCCCCCCCCCCCCCCCCCCCCCCCCCCCCCCCCCCCCCCCCCCCCCCCCCCCCCCCCCCCCCCCCCCCCCCCCCCCCCCCCCCCCCCCCCCCCCCCCCCCCCCCCCCCCCCCCCCCCCCCCCCCCCCCCCCCCCCCCCCCCCCCCCCCCCCCCCCCCCCCCCCCCCCCCCCCCCCCCCCCCCCCCCCCCCCCCCCCCCCCCCCCCCCCCCCCCCCCCCCCCCCCCCCCCCCCCCCCCCCCCCCCCCCCCCCCCCCCCCCCCCCCCCCCCCCCCCCCCCCCCCCCCCCCCCCCCCCCCCCCCCCCCCCCCCCCCCCCCCCCCCCCCCCCCCCCCCCCCCCCCCCCCCCCCCCCCCCCCCCCCCCCCCCCCCCCCCCCCCCCCCCCCCCCCCCCCCCCCCCCCCCCCCCCCCCCCCCCCCCCCCCCCCCCCCCCCCCCCCCCCCCCCCCCCCCCCCCCCCCCCCCCCCCCCCCCCCCCCCCCCCCCCCCCCCCCCCCCCCCCCCCCCCCCCCCCCCCCCCCCCCCCCCCCCCCCCCCCCCCCCCCCCCCCCCCCCCCCCCCCCCCCCCCCCCCCCCCCCCCCCCCCCCCCCCCCCCCCCCCCCCCCCCCCCCCCCCCCCCCCCCCCCCCCCCCCCCCCCCCCCCCCCCCCCCCCCCCCCCCCCCCCCCCCCCCCCCCCCCCCCCCCCCCCCCCCCCCCCCCCCCCCCCCCCCCCCCCCCCCCCCCCCCCCCCCCCCCCCCCCCCCCCCCCCCCCCCCCCCCCCCCCCCCCCCCCCCCCCCCCCCCCCCCCCCCCCCCCCCCCCCCCCCCCCCCCCCCCCCCCCCCCCCCCCCCCCCCCCCCCCCCCCCCCCCCCCCCCCCCCCCCCCCCCCCCCCCCCCCCCCCCCCCCCCCCCCCCCCCCCCCCCCCCCCCCCCCCCCCCCCCCCCCCCCCCCCCCCCCCCCCCCCCCCCCCCCCCCCCCCCCCCCCCCCCCCCCCCCCCCCCCCCCCCCCCCCCCCCCCCCCCCCCCCCCCCCCCCCCCCCCCCCCCCCCCCCCCCCCCCCCCCCCCCCCCCCCCCCCCCCCCCCCCCCCCCCCCCCCCCCCCCCCCCCCCCCCCCCCCCCCCCCCCCCCCCCCCCCCCCCCCCCCCCCCCCCCCCCCCCCCCCCCCCCCCCCCCCCCCCCCCCCCCCCCCCCCCCCCCCCCCCCCCCCCCCCCCCCCCCCCCCCCCCCCCCCCCCCCCCCCCCCCCCCCCCCCCCCCCCCCCCCCCCCCCCCCCCCCCCCCCCCCCCCCCCCCCCCCCCCCCCCCCCCCCCCCCCCCCCCCCCCCCCCCCCCCCCCCCCCCCCCCCCCCCCCCCCCCCCCCCCCCCCCCCCCCCCCCCCCCCCCCCCCCCCCCCCCCCCCCCCCCCCCCCCCCCCCCCCCCCCCCCCCCCCCCCCCCCCCCCCCCCCCCCCCCCCCCCCCCCCCCCCCCCCCCCCCCCCCCCCCCCCCCCCCCCCCCCCCCCCCCCCCCCCCCCCCCCCCCCCCCCCCCCCCCCCCCCCCCCCCCCCCCCCCCCCCCCCCCCCCCCCCCCCCCCCCCCCCCCCCCCCCCCCCCCCCCCCCCCCCCCCCCCCCCCCCCCCCCCCCCCCCCCCCCCCCCCCCCCCCCCCCCCCCCCCCCCCCCCCCCCCCCCCCCCCCCCCCCCCCCCCCCCCCCCCCCCCCCCCCCCCCCCCCCCCCCCCCCCCCCCCCCCCCCCCCCCCCCCCCCCCCCCCCCCCCCCCCCCCCCCCCCCCCCCCCCCCCCCCCCCCCCCCCCCCCCCCCCCCCCCCCCCCCCCCCCCCCCCCCCCCCCCCCCCCCCCCCCCCCCCCCCCCCCCCCCCCCCCCCCCCCCCCCCCCCCCCCCCCCCCCCCCCCCCCCCCCCCCCCCCCCCCCCCCCCCCCCCCCCCCCCCCCCCCCCCCCCCCCCCCCCCCCCCCCCCCCCCCCCCCCCCCCCCCCCCCCCCCCCCCCCCCCCCCCCCCCCCCCCCCCCCCCCCCCCCCCCCCCCCCCCCCCCCCCCCCCCCCCCCCCCCCCCCCCCCCCCCCCCCCCCCCCCCCCCCCCCCCCCCCCCCCCCCCCCCCCCCCCCCCCCCCCCCCCCCCCCCCCCCCCCCCCCCCCCCCCCCCCCCCCCCCCCCCCCCCCCCCCCCCCCCCCCCCCCCCCCCCCCCCCCCCCCCCCCCCCCCCCCCCCCCCCCCCCCCCCCCCCCCCCCCCCCCCCCCCCCCCCCCCCCCCCCCCCCCCCCCCCCCCCCCCCCCCCCCCCCCCCCCCCCCCCCCCCCCCCCCCCCCCCCCCCCCCCCCCCCCCCCCCCCCCCCCCCCCCCCCCCCCCCCCCCCCCCCCCCCCCCCCCCCCCCCCCCCCCCCCCCCCCCCCCCCCCCCCCCCCCCCCCCCCCCCCCCCCCCCCCCCCCCCCCCCCCCCCCCCCCCCCCCCCCCCCCCCCCCCCCCCCCCCCCCCCCCCCCCCCCCCCCCCCCCCCCCCCCCCCCCCCCCCCCCCCCCCCCCCCCCCCCCCCCCCCCCCCCCCCCCCCCCCCCCCCCCCCCCCCCCCCCCCCCCCCCCCCCCCCCCCCCCCCCCCCCCCCCCCCCCCCCCCCCCCCCCCCCCCCCCCCCCCCCCCCCCCCCCCCCCCCCCCCCCCCCCCCCCCCCCCCCCCCCCCCCCCCCCCCCCCCCCCCCCCCCCCCCCCCCCCCCCCCCCCCCCCCCCCCCCCCCCCCCCCCCCCCCCCCCCCCCCCCCCCCCCCCCCCCCCCCCCCCCCCCCCCCCCCCCCCCCCCCCCCCCCCCCCCCCCCCCCCCCCCCCCCCCCCCCCCCCCCCCCCCCCCCCCCCCCCCCCCCCCCCCCCCCCCCCCCCCCCCCCCCCCCCCCCCCCCCCCCCCCCCCCCCCCCCCCCCCCCCCCCCCCCCCCCCCCCCCCCCCCCCCCCCCCCCCCCCCCCCCCCCCCCCCCCCCCCCCCCCCCCCCCCCCCCCCCCCCCCCCCCCCCCCCCCCCCCCCCCCCCCCCCCCCCCCCCCCCCCCCCCCCCCCCCCCCCCCCCCCCCCCCCCCCCCCCCCCCCCCCCCCCCCCCCCCCCCCCCCCCCCCCCCCCCCCCCCCCCCCCCCCCCCCCCCCCCCCCCCCCCCCCCCCCCCCCCCCCCCCCCCCCCCCCCCCCCCCCCCCCCCCCCCCCCCCCCCCCCCCCCCCCCCCCCCCCCCCCCCCCCCCCCCCCCCCCCCCCCCCCCCCCCCCCCCCCCCCCCCCCCCCCCCCCCCCCCCCCCCCCCCCCCCCCCCCCCCCCCCCCCCCCCCCCCCCCCCCCCCCCCCCCCCCCCCCCCCCCCCCCCCCCCCCCCCCCCCCCCCCCCCCCCCCCCCCCCCCCCCCCCCCCCCCCCCCCCCCCCCCCCCCCCCCCCCCCCCCCCCCCCCCCCCCCCCCCCCCCCCCCCCCCCCCCCCCCCCCCCCCCCCCCCCCCCCCCCCCCCCCCCCCCCCCCCCCCCCCCCCCCCCCCCCCCCCCCCCCCCCCCCCCCCCCCCCCCCCCCCCCCCCCCCCCCCCCCCCCCCCCCCCCCCCCCCCCCCCCCCCCCCCCCCCCCCCCCCCCCCCCCCCCCCCCCCCCCCCCCCCCCCCCCCCCCCCACCCCCCCCCCCCCCCCCCCCCCCCCCCCCCCCCCCCCCCCCCCCCCCCCCCCCCCCCCCCCCCCCCCCCCCCCCCCCCCCCCCCCCCCCCCCCCCCCCCCCCCCCCCCCCCCCCCCCCCCCCCCCCCCCCCCCCCCCCCCCCCCCCCCCCCCCCCCCCCCCGCCCCCCCCCCCCCCCCCCCCCCCCCCCCCCCCCCCCCCCCC
>JASATB010000021.1:0-49000 GCA_038277355.1 Encarsia formosa | reverse complement strand
TTCCCTACATTTTTAGTCCACTTACTAGATTTTTTACTACAAATTTCACATTTATTGGACAAAAATAGATGTAATCTAGTCTCTTTGTTTCCTAGGACATACATTCACCCATTTTTTTCAATCAATAATCATCCAATCTGACGATTTTTTTACATATAAAACTCAAGTTTACCCCACAAGTGTCAAAACAATCTAAACTTCTTAAAACAAAGAGACCCCCCCATTGACCCGCAAAACAGGCAAAGGCTAATTAATAAAAGAAGCTCGAAAGCAAGAAAGCAAGCAAGAAGAAAAGTGTACAGACAGAGAGTCGTACCAACGTATCCACGATACAACGCACCCTTGAATCTCCCCCCGCATCATCTGGCTGCAGCACTCGAGTCGTGCGTGCCTGCTCGGGGGGCGCGTGTTACCCCCTCCCCTCCTGCCCATCCAGCCCCCAGCCGGCATCGTCTTTCTGGAAAAGTGTTATTCAACCCCCGCAGACGCGTGAAATGAAAAAAAAAAAAGTAAAAAAGAAGCTGCCCGGAGATTCGAGTTGCAAAGAGACTTTCTTTCACCGGACTCAAATGTATCTTGATGCGGACGGACTGTTGTTGCGGGGGCTTTTTTTAATTGCGGGCGGTAATGATTGCGATGGTCACGGGAGACAGTCTTGGATGTCTCTTGAGAAGGCGAAAAGTTGATCAAGGTCTGAGGAAACAGTGATAAAAACATTTTAATTTGGGAGTACTTTTTAGTGAAAGAAGAGAAATATTTTGCGGGAAAACTATAGTTTATTTTTTTTATATGTTAATGTAATGAAAATAAGAAATTAAAGTGTCTGGGACAGACTTTACAATTCATTTTGGAACATATTCTGGAGTTACGCGTGTAGATAATTTAAAAAACTAGGAAACTAATGATTTTTTAATTTTTGTAGAACAGGTAACATTGTCAACTTAGAAACAAATAATTTCATTTAAATTACAAAAAATATTTCAAAACTGTTAATTTTCACTACTTTTGGGTATGCTCTGAGTCACATCGAAACTTTCAACAGATCAAACCAACTCTAGGAGAGGTCATTTCAGCGAGTATTACAGGCTGTATTAATTTTTAATAATTTTATTTTCATCAATGTTTACCAATTAGAAATTTCATATGACATTGTTTAAAATTTAATAATTATTTGATATTTCTAATTTTTCATTATAAATCATTAATGTACCTTGAATCAAATCCATTTTTGAGCGCTTCGAATAAACATTCAATAATAAATAATTGAAAAATTGAAATTATCATCAAGCTTCATAAAAATGTCAGTACTGTCGTTTGTAAACAGTGTACATAAAAAACCTGATTTTTCCCACTTAAAAAGTCTGATTATCATCCACAAACTTATCTTACTCATTCCACCATTAAAAAAAGCTACCCCTTAAATGGAAAATTTTCGTAAAGTAACGGTCACGGCGCATCTCCAGCCAGACAGGAAGTTAAATTGCCTCCGAGTATTCGATTTCCGAGCAATTTCCCGCCGTCGCACGCTCCACCTGCGTCCCCCCAGACACACTTTTTGATTGTCAACAATCGAATCAATCAGTTTTACCGGATTATCAGGGCAATTTAACCCCACGAGTATTATATTTTCCCGCATGACCAAATAAAAAAAAAAAAAAAAAAATTAATTGCTACTCAGTCTCTTAATTGCATTGTTAACCAATTTCATTAAAATCACACCGGTATGAATTTATGATAAACAGCAGTCTCGATGTGTTAAATATATTTTCCCACGGGTTTTTACACAGACGTGATAAAAACGAGAGGAGCTGGAGTATTATTATAATCAGGGCGACGATGGTATATCAAACTTTTAAATTAAGAGCTACCCCCTTGAAAAGTCAGTTCCCATTCAAACGGTAAAACTAATTAAAAAGAGTTTCCCCTCCCCCCGGCCGATGAAATAATAAACGAGGGGAATAGGGAAAACTCGGCTATTTAGAGAATTCTGTGTTGGAGAAGAGGATTTACTTGTGTTTACGAAAGAGGTTTTTTTCCGACTGGTTAATTAGGGACCGAGACTTTTGGGGATAAGTTACTCGTTAATTGGTCGTGATTCCGGGGGATGGGTAGGCCAGAGTTTTTTAATTTTTTTGTGAGATTGTGAGTACTAAATATGAGTTGAGTAGTCTTTACAATATACTTTTTGACTAAATAAAAAGTAGATTGAAGTATTGAAACTGTTTTGGAACCGATGTTAACTGTAATATTACTAAAGCATTAAAACCTGCAATACGTTATTACGTATGTAGCGTTTTATCAAAAAATTTCTTTTTTGATTTTTTGATACGCATCTAAACTATTTTTTATAGTTTTATTATTATTTATACTTGACTGAAGAAAAAAAAGTAGCTTAAAATTTTAATTCTCTAGATAATTTCAAATTTGAACTCTGAACTTTATTTGAATATTCACAAAATGATATTTTTGAGTGGTACTCTAGGCTGCCTATTGCCTGAAAAATTTATTCGAAAAACGCTGCAAAAACAATAATGTACAATATTTTTATTTTTTATTTTTATTATATTCAAATTTACGGGTTGTACACCCATAACAATATAATTTATAATAAATTATGACAAGAGTAAACTTTATAGAATATAATAAGTTCATGAGTAACACTGTATATAATATTCACAATAATCAAAATATAATAATTAATCCATTTTTTTCTTTTTTATGTTATAAATTAACCGCATAAGAGTATTTTTCGAATGATTTGCATTTTATTAATTTCACATAACTACTCTCTCATAAAGGCACAGTCTGATGAATAAAGTACGTTGTTTGAGCTCAGGAATCGTGAGTTCGATTTCCCGCCATGGTTATAAATGTTTGTAATTTTATTATACACAATATTCAGGCCTCAAATCAATTAAAAAAAAAAATTTTACCAAATAATTTTGTCGATGCTGCGTACCTAAATTAACACCGTCATACCCAAACCAATCCATTAAATTTTTTTTTATAATCCAAGAAATTAATAAGATTTAATACATTCGAACAAACAGACCGCACCCATCGATTTTTAATCCCAATCCCATACAAAAATAATAAAATTTTTCCGTTTCTTATACACGGTACTCGAAAACCAGCAAAAATTTTTCTCCCCCGCCTTTTTTTTAAAACTTCATTTCCAGCTCGTATTTTGATCTAGAAAAGTGCGGGAGTCTGTCGCGACAACGGTATTCCGGGAATAATCGGCTGTGCTGCGTACCTTTTTTTTTCTTCTTTCCGGGAGCTGGGGGAATTTTTCGTGCTTCATTCGTTGGATGGAATTTTTTCGATTAAACGAAGCGACAATGGGATACACGAAAATGGCTGTGAATTTATGATTCAACAAGCTCTCCGAATTAAAAATTTAATTATCGAGAGGATGGAATTTTTAGTGTTTGTCGAGGGAAGCGTGAAAATTTAACGGAGTGTGGAGTATGTGCAAGAATCATGAATTTTTTCATGGATGGATTCGGATTGAAAAATGATGACTCGACTTGATATTTTTACTTTAGTGTGTAAGAGAATATTAAATATATGATGATTTCGTTTAAGAGTTGAATGAAAAAATTCAGACTTTTATTCCTTGATTAAATAATTGATGAAAATATTTAGTTTCTGATTAGTACAGTGACTTCAAAGTTTTATGAGATAATTATTAAACCCAAACGCCATGTGAATCATGTCTTGTAGCAATGCCCTCTGCATGAAAAACATCTTACAGAACTACTTAATAAACTACAATCCTCAAGACTTTTTCTACCTTTAAACATTGAATCTATATTCTGACTGCTAATCTGTTATGATATTATGGAATCGTAACTTAATCATAGAAACTTATGAATGTTCACTATTGTTTAACAAAACTCCGTATATATATAATGCCAAATAGACCTATTTTATCCCAACTGCTTCAATAAAAGAAAAAATCTCTAAAAAACCATAAATAAAACATCGAACCACCACAAATACCTAAGAATTGGGTACAAAAATCCCGGTAGTAACATCGATTTTTTATCAGTCTCTCGTAAAACTTCCGAAGCAAGATTGCCGAGCATCATACACTTAGCTCGGCCGTGATTGGCTCGTGCTCGTTCAGGAGTTAAACTCGTGCTCTTTCAGCCGTGTCGTGTATACCGCAACAACCGAGAGAGAGAGAGAGAGAGAGAGAGAGAGAGAGAGAAAAAACTAGCTCGGAGGGATGATGACTACGCCCTAACGGTAACCTCGGCTACGCGATTATTAATGCAGGTAATTTGTTGCTGTTCACACCCTGGAACAATACAATGTTCAAGCAACAGCGGATGCTGCTCGGGTTACAATCGCGCGGGTTTATTTTAAATTCCTTGGCGCGAGGATAACGCGGGTATTCCGATACGGTATCAAAGAGATGAGCGCTGTGTAAGATGAGAATTTTTTGATTGATGATAAAAAAAATTGGGTTTTTTGTGTGATGCTGCGAGTCCTCAACCTTTTATATTGGGATCTGACATGAGTATAAATAAGTCTGCTAATCTACAGAAAAAGCGTCTGCTGTAATCCACTAATTAGTACAGACTATACAGACTTATCGTTTTAGGATGTAAATAATTAAAATCTGAGATGAATAATGTCTTGCAAACTCCCCAAAGATTATTTACAAAATACATTTGATTACCTCTAACGATCTGGGAATTATAATTAAATAAAAATCACTCTGCTCCCACCTGACTGTATGGACTGGTGAATTAACCCTGTAAGTTAGTATACCTATATATATGTTCGTCTGCTATCGTGTCAATTCCCAAAAGAATGGTGACTGTCTGTTTGTGATATTTTTTCTTTTGATTAAAAAAAAAAAAAAAAAAATTTGACTCTTCTATTTGGGATTCTCATAATGATGTGTCACTGGCAAAAAAATTTTTCAAACATTCACAAAAAAACGTGTAGTCCTCATATATTGTAAAAATAAAATAAACTACGTCCAAAAATTCTAGAATGTTTCGATAATTGTCAGGCAAGCTTAAACTTTTCCAATACTTGAATTGAACCAAGTAAAAATTTTTAGTAAAGAATTATGAAGATTTTTATATTATAAGAGCTTTCACGAAGTATTTTCACGCATTTGAATTATTTAGTAAAGTTTCCATTGAATATTTATTAATTATTAATTTGGTGCAAGGCTAATTAACGCTGAGGCAGAAAATCATTTTTTATTCATGGTGTGCTACACGAACCCATTTTTATTATTTATTGAAAAATAGATTGACAATCGTTAAGAGTAATTTACAATTAATTTTTAACGGCACCATTTTCAACAATCACTAGAAGAGAAAAAATTCCATTTAACACCTAGTTTTTTTTTAATCACTCACTTTTAATTTCCACGAGTCGTAATTGCAATCGTTATTCTCATTACTACTCTCACCACACATTAATTCCTCGCAAAATCATCAAAATAGAAAAAACCTTTCGCTTCAAAATTTCCATGAAACATAAAAAAGTAAGACACCGATACATTTCAAACTTTCCTCTCAAAGAAGAAACTAGTCTTTTGAGGGAAGCGGATGTGGGTCATTTTACTAATAATTCCGCGATGTCTTTCTGTCAAAAGTCGGCAAATATTGAGATTTTAACAGACGGCCGGCCTTTTTTTTTTTAAACCGAGCAGCACTCCCCGAGTTGAGAGATTTTTGTAGCTTTGCTCGCGCCTTGTGGGGAGCTTTTAACGAGAAGTTCTCATTTGAGAGCTTTAAACGCGCTGGTTTGATCTCGACGGCTTTTCCTGCAGGGTAATATTGTTTTTTTCATAAATTATACCGGCGCCTTTTTTTTCAAACGGTAATGCATGGTTGGGAGTAAACGGTGGAAAGTGCGTGGAGAAATGTGTAGAGAATGAAATTTATCAGCGAGGGTTTAGCGGGCTTTCTTTAGATTTAAGTAATTGGAATAAACAACGAATTCTTTTGTTCAAAACTGCCACTTCGGTACATTATATCGTATTCAAATATTTAGTTAGCTGAGAGATTTTTTAGAGCAAAAATGCGTAATTTTGAAAATAAAAAAACAGGATTGTTTTTAAAAAGGAGCTTTTAATAGATTCTTTTTTTTTATTTTCCAAAATCCAGTTGATGGTTTGGAAAGAGTAAATCCAAATTTATCAAGATTGAGTTTTGCCTAGAAGAAATGATGATTTTTCTAGGCAATTTTCCCAGAAAAAGTTGAAAGGGTTGATTAGACAAATTGAGCATCAATCGATTAAAATTGACAAAAAATGTGAGGTTATAAAAACAAGTGTTGCTAGCTATTTCTACCAATAAAATAAATAAACCATAAAAACTCAGTATAATTATCATTGCAGACATAGATTATTTGAAGTCACTTTCATGTAAATACGCTAGAATACTCTTCCGCCATTATAAAAAAGTCAAACTTTGCTTTTCACAAAAAGCAAAAAAACCTTCATAGGAAGTTTTAAGCAACATTAAAAAAAAATACTGTTGTATTTTCTTGTACACTGCAAGTTATAATGTATATAAATATTCTAACAGCTGCAAGCTTTGTTTTGATAGCATACACTTTTCCATTAAAACATCTAACTTTAACAATCGATCCTACGTACTTCAAGCAAGCCTATATCATTCAATCTTCAAACAGTAAGTGTCAAAATTATTCATAAACTCGGCATTTGTGTAAAAATCTGTTTAAAGTTTGAAAAATTATCATGCAAATAGCTGTAAACTGTTAATAATTAAATTACCTAATTACAACAAACAAATGAAAATTTTATAATATGTAAAATTCGATTGTTCATAAAAATCTCCATCAAAAGTAGCAGGCTTGCCAACAATTTTTAAAAAACAATCAACTTTGACACATCATACAATATATTTTTGCACGTAGTAGACATGTACTTTACATTATAAATTGTTTCAAACTAGAAGCAGATTTTTACAACAACACCGTATAAAACGAAACCCCTCAGCCAAGCTTATTTCATTCATCATTCCCTCTGGAAAAAAATCAAATTTCCTCCTCAACCTTATCAGCCCGGTTGCAAATCGAAGTAAAAAAACAAGACGAAACCCTGCTTCCATAAAACTTTCCGTCTTATCCTAGGCAGGGGTCGATTCGCAGTCATAAATTCGAGTCTGCCGGAGGGCCGCCTGCAGTGAGAAATTATATGGAGCACGTGGCTGCTGGGGGAGCTTTTATTGTTCTCGCTTCGAAGGGAGAGCTCCCAGTTTGCTTCGCTCTTTTTTTTTTCCTTCTTTCTTGCTTGCTTGCTTGCTTCTCGCGCAAGCTCGTTTTGAAAAAAAAATCTACGGTGTTTGACAAAGGGAATTTACATCGATTAGCGTTAGCATGGAACCGAGTGTAAATAAATAAAAACTAGAGTTTGTTCTGTGCCTCGTAAAGCTTCGCTCTTGATGTGAAAGCGCATAAATAACGGCGATAAGAAATAAAAAGCGGGTGTGTGCTTTTGGGTACGGATGTCAAACCGAAATACGCAGCGATATGGTACGGTCAAATTGATGGAGTAGAAAAAAAGTGAACAGCCCGGGTTGAATGATCGATCGAAGTTTTGATAAATATTATTCTGAATTATGAAAAGTCTGAAGATTCTGAAGTTAAAAAACTGTGATTTATGAATCAGAAAGTCCTAGTCGAGCAAAATTGACAAATCGTACTGAATTGTGTACAGTTTTGGACTTAGCCTTAAATTGTTATGTTTTTAAAGAATCCTTTCTGGCTCGAATTTTCATACTCGAGAAAATTTTTGGACCCGCAAGCTTTAAGTTACAAGCCCCAACCCAAAGACTCAAACTAAAACATCAAGAAAGCTCGTTAACACAGCATCTTCCATACTTCCGTATTTCTTAGTCCAAACTTTGTTTCCCTAGGTCTGATACCCCAATTACCCCCGGCAATTAAAAGCCGCGATAAGTCAGATCCATATTTCGGAAGCTCGGAGGGGAAGGGGAATTTAAGTCAAGGGGATTAGAAGCTGCTCCGGCGTGCTTGTCTTCTCGCGGGGGTTCGCGCCGATCTATTTATACAGCCCTCCCTGCGCCTAATATTCTTTGTTTTGGCTCCTTGAGCAAACACTGGGGCTTCCTGTTTCGATAAGTTGTTTAAAAACTGTGCTTGGAATTGGTTTAACAACTGAGCTTTTTTGGCACGTGTTGTAAGAATAAAGATTGTTGAAATGTTTGAAACATATAAAAAATGAAAATATGCTTCTTTAAAGTCCAGCTTGTAATATTATTATTGCTCTTGGTCTAAAAAAAGCCCCAAAAAAATCAGTGCAACAAAGGTTTTGTGGATTCTTGTCGAAAGCCAAGTTTTTGAAGTTCTTATCTCAACAAAAGGATCTTTATATTTTCACGAAAAATAATGCTATCAAAGCTTAAAACCGAATCCGCTACTAACAAGCAGTTCTTTTAACAAGACGACGCGACGTCCGAACTATTTTTTTTTTTTTGTGAATAGTCTTCGTTGAACTAGATCCCGTCAACACACGCTTAACGGCTCGCATCACCGGTACGTGACTTCAAAATCAACATTCCCGGTGTGTACTGTCCCGATAGAGTCATACATCGCTGAATAAACGAAGTAAAAAAGTCCGGTCGGCAGGATCAAAGAGAGCCGTCAGCGCGGGGATTCAAAAAAACCTGCAACTCGCTCATACCTTTCTCTCGTAGTCGTCGCAGGGCACGGCCAGCCAGGCCAGGTCGGCCACGTGCTTCCTGAAGCTCTCCTCGAGGTCTATAACGTCGTGGACGTTCGTCCAGAGGAGTACGTGCACCACCTCGAACCTCTTCTTCTTGGGGTCCTTGTTCACGCTCGCGTACAGGTCGACCAAGTGCCTGGTGAAGTCGTCGCATCCGGCCCCGGGGTTGACGAAACTGAAGTACACGCCCAGGACCTCGCAGCTTGGGTCCAGGAGGTCGGAGGTTAACAGCTTAGCAGTGGGTCCGTTGCACCGGACGAGGTGTTTTCCCAGGAGCCGCTGTTGCCAGGGCTTCAAGCCGCTGCCGTTCTGCTTGGGTACGCTACCGGCCGAACACGCGGCCATGGCGACGCTTCGCGCACTACTGACGCGGCTCCCCCTCCGCAGTCGAAGTACAGACTTGCCCCCACCAGGAGAGAAGCGAGGGTGGACGAGGAGGCGCGCCGGCTTTTTGGCTTTGACCCTCGCAGCATTCGCAGCTGATAAATACTGTAACTCCCAGGTGATGCGTTATTGAGCCAGGAAGCGACCTTTTTTTAGGGGGCAGAGAGGCTCTTTGTGCGGTGTCACGCGCTGTGCGTTTCTTTTCAACCTGCATGCGTGCGCGAATCGCGGGGATTTTTTATTTAATGAGACGCGAGATTGAGATCTGCGGAGGGGACTTTTGGGCTGATTTATTTGCGGGTTTTGTGAAAGAGAGAGAAACTGGTTTGAGGGGATTTGTTTCTTTTTTTTTGATTTGGTGGAGACTTTTTTCGAGTGGGTTGGGGACGGTCGAGTTTGTTTTCTGGGCTGGTCGCGGGCATTTCGCGGAAGCGGAGAGTGCACGGTGTGTCTGAAAATTTTAATGTGAGTTATGAACTAATAAAAGTGATGGATGGGATGCTAAAATGGATACTAATGGATAGTATAATAGAAATTTAATACACTAGTGACATTATTTTTATCTGAACTTGGACGTTTTTAATATTTATAAATTATAATTTTTGAAATAAACAATTGGTAGTTAATTAATATTATTCTTTACAACAGTAATGGTGTTTTTAAATCAAGTTTTTATGTCTAATATTGATAGTAAGTATTGGAAAATAGTATGGTTACAAATTATTTTCCACAATTTTACAGTTCTATCATAATTATATAACACTAGTTTAACATTTAAAAACTTATAAACAAAGTAAAAAATTTTCAATTTGATAAGTGCTGCCAGCGCGGCGACGTATGGAACTTAACCTCTGTCGGTAACTAGCCAACTGCGCTTACCAGTCGGTAAGTGATTCGAAGTCGGTACTGCAGGGATCTGTTGACCTAAAATGATGATATATATTTCTACGGTTATTTATGATCCCCGTGTTCAATAAACATTCAGAAGGATTATAATACATTTATATAACATTAAAATGTTTGAAAACGATAAAATAGAGTCAATTGTACCAATTTTCGATAAAATATGTTCTGTAAGAGTGAAAATTCCATTTGTGAATCTCCAAACTCGCGTTCTCACCAACTGACCGTGTGGCCTAATGGATAAGGCGTCGGACTTCGGATCCGAAGATTGCAGGTTCGAGTCCTGTCACGGTCGCACAATTTTTTTTTATTTTTTCTCGATCGAATGTATTTTAAATCAACATATTTTAAAAATTTCTTTTAAAAACAAGAGTCTTTGTTTTTTTGTTGTTCTTTCATCACGTGCAATGTATTTTTTTCCACTTGCGTCACGAAATGTAATAAATAAAAAAATTCATTCTCAATAACGCATGCAGGAATTTCATTTAATAAAATATATATCAGTATTCGGCGGGGTCTATACATAGACGAGCGAAAATAATTATCGAGTCCATTACACCGAAAATACCCACAAAATCGGTCCCGCACGAATATTTAAGCTGGCTAAACTAAGCGCTCCGCCTAATATTTGTATCGTCCATTCGCGTGTCGTAAAAAAGGGTCACACGTCTCACCGTGACCTTTTAACATTAATTAATTACTCCTATACTTTGTACGATGTTTGCCGTGGGCACGACCCAACCCCGATTCTTTGTTATTATAGAAATTTACTCGGGCAGCTTAGACCTGTTTTCATCACCCGGGACATGTCACGCCATATCGATTCCTCATTAAAGCTTCGGACACTAATGACGCACCGGCGAATACCAACATGGTAAGAAAAATAATAATTACGGACACTCCCGGCGTACATGAAAAATTACATGCGACAATGGGATCCATCTCCTTTGTAAATTAACGTCGGGTGTTTACGTACTGCGAATATAGATTTTAATCAGCAACAATGTATGCTTCTATGGCGCACTCGCTCGACGAAGAAAATTTTAATCGTCTTTATTTGCACGATTGAAAAATGAATGCATCAAGAATAAACGAAAACATTTTTCAATAATTCAAAAATTGAAATGATTTTTGGAATTCTAATTTTAAATTAAAATATGGGTTGAATTTAAATTAACTCTTTTTATTATGTTTTCAAAAACTAAAATTAATTATTCCACGTATATTTTAGATACAGTGGATATATCCCAAGTTAATAAATAAAATAACCGATATGTTTTAATCTTTGAATATAAATTTAGTATTTCAAACATATTTTAATTCAACAGCATTTTTTATCAAATGAAAAATAATGTTATAAATAAAGACATCATTTTTTAAAACAATTAAAAAATATATTTTTCATCATGTATTCTGTTAATTTAATTCAAATTTTAACTGTATCAAAAGGATTTAAAAAATGCATTTATACTAATATAATTTTTAGTTTTATTTTACTGAATATATTTATTATAATTAATAGTTATTGCTACATGTTATAAATTAATAAACTTTTTATAAAGTAAATTGCTTTTTATATAGCTTTAAAAAATAAATAACCATTTAATCGCTGTCAAAAATATTATTACTAAACAATACTTTATGCATAAAATTTTTTTATTTATTATTTAAAAAAATTAACAAATAAATGATCGCAAAGTCTAAAAAAATCTCATTATTTTTACTAATTTTCAACATTCATCAAAATTATTTACAACTAAAAATTGTCTTTAACATTGTTAACCAGGGCAAAACAAAAAAACACTAAAAAAAAAAAAAAAAAAAATGGTTTCCTTCGAGCCGGATTTGAACCAGCGACCTATGGATATCTGAAATATTCAAGCCAACTACAGTCCACCGCTCTACCAACTGAGCTATCGAAGGGAGTTGCTAACCGAGCACAAGTGAACACACTTGAGCGTGGCCGACTACCTGCCGTCTCATCCTCCAACAATGACTCACCAAACCCGGCATTTAAACTCACTAAAGACATTTTCTTGATTCAAACAAATTTACTTTGTAATCACTTTACACTTTATGACGATAATAATTTCAATTTCACCCAAATATTGAGAAAAAAAAACTCGCCTCATGAAATTTAATGTTAAAATGTGTACATTTGTTTATCAATTCCCAGGTGTTTGACTTGTCAGTTTGTATTTCGTACATCACTTAGTAAATTAAACTCCGCGTATATAAAAAAGTATTTCTTTCTGGTTCTCATTTATATTTCAGGTGATAAAAATCTGGGTGAAAGGATTGCTTGTTCCTCAACATTATCGGAGAGTCCGAAAGGGCTTTGGCGGGGCTCTTGATAAATCGTCGCGACTCACGTTTTGACATTATCGAAAAATCGATGCCGTGTGTACCTACATTTTTTTTTTTCTTTACATTTATCATTTCCAATTTGCAGGCTTGAAAATTTGATAATACGACCGAACGGCATTTTGATATCTCGGGTAAGTAAATATTGCTGTAACTTTGATTTTCAAGATCATGTGGGAGCTCTGACGTTTACGAGGGGGGATGGGAAAGTCGATCGAGTTAATTTTTCAGGATGAGATCGATTGAATTTTTGAGCATCGCTGTTATTTTAACGTGGATTTAGTGAAGTCAAAATATTTTTGTACTTTTTTATTGTTTTGTTTGGATATTCTTAAAATAATAAAATTAATTTTGAAAGCCCTAATAAAATAAATTCAGATTAAATTAATTATTTGTGAATAGTAATGTGTATGAAAATTTGATCTGCGATCGTGTCTTTAGATTTTCACATTTATCCAGATCTAAGTCTATGTTCTTAGTCTAGATTAAAATTAAATTAAAATATTTAGATTTTTACATGTTTCTAAGAGAGAAAGTAGCACTATTTTAACTTTTTTTTTTTTTTTTTTTTTTTTATATTTTCAGTTTGTTATTTTATTATAAAATGTATAAAACAAAATTTTTTTTGATTTCCTCATTCTTAAACGATTTCTAAATTTTTATTGATAAAAAAGCCATTTTTGAATAGCTATTAATAAATTCATGATTAGATTAATAATAATCTGCAGACGATAAAAGATAGAAATGTTTGTATTTTTATCAACTTTATTAAATTATTTTTAGATAGATTATGACCAATTCAATCTCAAATTGACTAAAATACAGTATAAAAAGAGACTTAAATTGTAGTTTTTGCAACAATAGTTCAGTTGTTAAATGGTTAATTTTTAAACAATATAATAATTTTAAAAACAATATTTCACACGAATTTCAAAATTTCTACGATACATATCGAAAAATGAAACTGTTATCAGATTTTTATTTACTTTTCTTTATCTCAAAAATACTCTCACACAATATCAATAACTTTCTTTTTTATCTACTCAATTCGAAAACACTTTCTCGGAGCTTTAGATTCATGCATATTTCACGGGTCGGTCAAATGTGCACCAACAAAAAATATTTCGCTCGGCTCTCGGGGGAGTTTAAAAATAGAAACTGCACCCCACGCACTGCGATTCCCAAAAAAAAAAGATGTGCATCGCTTGAGATCTTCTAATTACCCGTTGGCATTCGGGTCAGATTTTATGGTGATAAAATCGAGGCTCCCGAACTGTTGAATTTATTTCGAGACTGTAAGCGCTTTTCGGTGTTTTATTTGACGCGCCAGTTACGATGAACTTTTCTAGGTTTTAGTGCCGGCTCGTAATCTTGTCAAGTGTGTTGGCTGCCCTAAACAGGTTTAACACGGCTTCTTACGTACGACACATAATACATCGAGAACAACTGAAAACATGATAAATGGGTAATTTTACGAAGTTGGAAAACTACTTTAAAACACAGAAAAATTTTAATTCTTTTCATTTGTGGTAAAGCTACCTTGGAGCTTTTATTATGAATTTTTGATACGAAAAAAGTCGTAAAAATGATGTTACCATTATTTTTGTTTACATGAACAAAATCGATGAACTTTCGGAGTTACACACTAAATTATTCATTCTACTTTTTCGAAGAGCAATAAATTTATTCGTAATAGCTGCTTTATGATGAAAATAGTTTATTCTTGTAGGTTTTTGATCGTCGATAAGTCTTGTTTAATGGCTGGATGAATATTTATATTTTTTTAAAGCACCTGTTCACAATGACTAATTTGTAAAATTGTATTCTTTCCACTTAAGTTCAAGTCCCAAACTGATATATTGTCGGATGTCCGACTTTTACATGAGTAAAAGATGTAAAAGCCATGAACTTAAATTACCCCCATTTCTAACAATTAAAAAAACTTTTTTTTGGTTTTTACTAATTAAGAATAAATTAAAATAATAAAATTTTGACTTATGTACTAAAAGACGAGTATTGGAAAATGGAGATGTTTATTTTTTGAATGTTTTTAAATTATTAACTTTTAAAAACTAAAACAAAACGGTATAAAGCTACAACTAAAAATAGCGTATTTGTCAATATTTATTTTTATTGCATTACTCATACTTGAAATAATTATCCACATATCTAACCAAAATCGATATCAAAGTTTATGTGTGCTTAGAATTTACGACAAAATAATGTTATGATCGAAATATTTTCAAAAAACGATGTTTTGTATTTACAAGAACGAAATAAAATGGATTTTTTTTAGGTAAAAGGTTTTTTGTAGGATACTAATGTTGGTTTCCCGAATTCATGGTCGATAAAATCATTAATTTTTTTTGTACTTTTCGACGTAAAAAGACTGCGATGACTCATACCTCTACTGTTGATAAATTATTTCAATGAAATAAACGAATCAAAAGAAGTTTATGAATTATATTTTCAATAAAATTTGTATATTAAAAAATGTAATTACAAAAAATGAGAAATGTAGTACATAAAAAAGTAAACAGCATAAATAATATACAGAAGAAAATAAACAGAAAAATTTTTGTATTAATTTTAAAACTTGAACAATTGACTTCTAATGACAGTTTTAATGTTCATTTAATGAAGGTAAACAACAATTAAGTCTGTTGAAAGGTTTGTAATGACATATATAGTTTAGCCAATATGTTTATTTATTTGATTATCATTTTTACGTTTTATTTACATTTTACAAATTATTATCGTTATCCTTTTTTTTCTGACAGACTTTACAGACAACAAAATTTTCGTTATTTAATCATCAATTAATTATAAAAACAAAAAAAAATTTCAATCTGTTTCAAAGCTGGCAGTAATCACAATACTTTTCATTCGAAAATTATATTTTTGGTTTGTTGCGTTATGGAGAAATAATTAATAATTTATACTGTCAAGAATAAATAAATTTGAACATGTATAACAAATTAAAAATCTCTTTTATCTTGTGTTGAGATTTAGAAAACTGTAATTCAATTAATCGTAAACAAGGAATAAACACTTCTTGGGAAAAAAAAAGATCCCGCAACAAGTAAACGCGAAATCATGCGAATAAACGAATGAATAGACTCTACGTGTCGCATTATTATTCTCGCAGCACAGATGCAACTCGCGAAATTGAATTCAACACACACACACGCGCGTGCGTGCCAGCTGAATTTTTCATCAAAATCGTCGTTCCTCGAGACGAGTTTTATTTCCGTCGTTTTGTGTCTTTTTTTACGGTTTTATCAGCCAGCTGATTACGATTTTCGCTTATCTGTTACGCGACGATTTGTTTTGACGCGAAGTCGCGTGTACACAGCGAGATAATAGATTATGATAATGTGGAAAGTTTTTGGAAAATTGTAAATTCGAAAATTAAAGAGTTTTCTTATTCAAAACTTTCGAATTTTAAAGAAAGTGTGAACCCAATTTTGGAGCCCTGAAAATTGATATGAATTTGGAACCAAAAGATACTTTTTGTTGAATTTCTAAATTTTTTTATTTAAATAAGTCTAGCTGTTAATTTAGTGGCTTATAACCTCAAATATATTTCTTAATTTTATAGTGTTTAGAGTCTTTCTTTATCTTACGTTAAAGAGACTATGATAATATAACAATAGTCATAATTTAAATTTTAAATACTTAAAAATGGGCGCTTTTGTAGTCAATGCGAATTATTTAGAGTTATTATTATTATTGTTAGATATTATTTATTTAGAGTGTAGTTATGAATATGCATTTACAAAAAATCAAAACACTATAAATGCATTACAATAAAAATCTATTTTTATTTTCACAAATAAAAAACTTTTAAAATTTACTAAAAATGATGTACATATTTATCAAGCAAAAAAAAACTTTTTAAAAGTCGTCATCTTCCTTACTCACGATATTTTCACACCTGAATTAACACATTTATTTAAAACTAAAACACCTGTAAGAGGGTAAATTAAAATGTTTCAACAGTCGCTGGTAGACTATTGATTCAAGTTTTCGTAACTGCAAACGCAGCTAAGCCAAAGTTTCGAAATCAATTCGAGGAGGAAGTACAACGATTAAACTAAAATCACATTAACCGCGAGCGAGACTACCAAAAATCAATAAGAATAACACACGCTTATATCGCGGGAAAACTTTAACATGTTATTGGATCATCAAGACTGAGGACGCTAATTTAGTTTCCTGGTGATTAGGCAGGAGAATTAAACTTTTAAACTCGTAATGAGCGCCCCCAAGGGTTCTTGTACCGAGTACGACTCGCAAGCGAGGAAAAAATCGATATTTGAAAGTTTATTTGAAAACGCACTTGAAAAGTTGGAAATTTTCAAAAATTAATTGGATTTAATGAATTGTGTAAGAGATGACTAATTGGTATCGATTCGTCGAGTGAATTATTCAAAAAATAATAGTTTGCCGAGTAAATTTCTAATGCGATTGGATGATTCATTCAAATGTGCAGTCGCAAAATTTTTACTAATAAAGTCAGCAAAACAGCTGATTTAGGTTTGATTTTGAAAATCTATTTGATAAAACAGTGAGTTGAAATTTGAAATTACTACTTCGATTTTGTAATTTTACATTAAATACTTAAAATTTTTATTCGTGAGTGTACAGCGTAGTGGCTCCGTCGAAAAAGTTAATTGCTTGGAATCCAAATGACGACGGATCGAGTCCCACTCGCCGCTGATTCTAACAAATCAAGCACGGTTGTCAAAATACAGTGCAAAATGATTGTTGATAAAATTATGAAAAAAAAAATTCAGCTATATAATGATTGATATTTTTTTTTCCAAATTTTGTACTCAAGTTAATATTTTAATCAAAAATGGTTCTAAATTTTAAAAATTTGCATAAATTTTCATTGATTAAAAAAATCTCATGTTGAAATTTTGTTAGTACAATAAATGCAAAAAAACTATTAAAAAATTTCAAATTGTTTAGAAATTTCAATTTTGCATTTTTCCTTTAAAATAAGTTATTAAAAATTATAAAATGAAAGAAGATCTTTATCTTAGTCTCTTTTTCAAACTCATCAAATAAATAATTTTTAATGCTTATTTATGTTGATTAATAAAATAAAAAAAAATTTGTATAGTTTATAAAAGATCATGTGTTTTATTATTTATAATTTATAAAGCAATTACGTTGAATAATTTATGAAACAACCAACGTGTTTTACCACAACACAAGGTTCATCCGCACTCTCATTCCACGTATTGTGATGAATATGACATAATAGTTAGTGATTTAAACGACACTGAAACCTCTATAATTCGAAACTCAAGTGCATTAACTTCGAATTATAGAGGATTTCGAATTGTAGAGGTAAAAATGATATTATCATTAATGAGGCAAAAGGTTACTTCGAATTATGGAAGTTTGAACTATAGAGGTTTCACTGTATTTACTGTGTGGATTCTTCCTATCTTATGTAATATTACTAAACACCTACTGTACTCGAAAAAAATTTTTTTTTGTATGTCACATAAGCAAATCTATTCCTCGCGCTGCATTGAAAATCAGCGGGCTTGCATCTCTCGTCGTTCGGTGGCGCCTTCCGTTCCGCGCAGGCGCATTACCTCGGCCGTCAGCTTGCAAGCTCCGCTCCCGCTCGTCCCCCCTGCAGTCTGGCGTCGCTGGTCGACGTTCGCGGTACCCCGGGTGTCACCTCCCAGCTTCTCTCTCTTTCTCTCTCTCTCTCTCTCTCTCCGTCCTATCGTGCAGTGCAGTGTCTCCCAAAAAAAAGAGTGTTAGTTAAGTTCGCGATGGGTGAACGTCCAGTGGTGTTCGGACCTCTTGGCTCGTAGTCCTGGCCGGAATATAAGAAGCCATGAGGAGGCCAGCCGGCTGATGGACGACTCCTCGGGGCTGGAGCAGAGCGCCACCGAAGAAGAAGAAGAAGAAAGCAAGGTACGACCCGAGAGAGCCTCTCTCATCGATTCGCGGCTCCCGGCCTTCGTAGCCAGCCAGGGAGGAGGGGATCGATACCCCACCACCCCCCCGCAGCGCTCGGTTGGTGCGCGGGCCGCGGAATTTTCTTAGGGTCCTGGAGCACTGCCTCACGTGGGGGACGGTTACGAGATTATGTGTGTTTACACCTGTTGTATGGGAAACCGCTTTGGGGTACGAAGAAATGACCAAGGTGTCGATAGGATTTTTTGGGTACTTCGAGGAAGTTGCTTTGGAGAGTAAAATTTAAAATTTGTGTACAGAATATTGTATAGCCGAGTTTAATCAGGAGATTCGTCGTGTGTACGGTAGACTCGAATTAGCTGAGGTGGTCAGAACGCGGACTGCTGACCTAAAGGTCCCCTGTACGATTCTCGCCCTACGAAGGTCATTTTATTAAAACGAAAAATATAAGTTTCCTCCGAGAGCTTCTTGTGATTCAAAATGATTCATAATGGTATAAACTGAAAAAAATATTTTGAAATAGTGATTTCTTTTATTTTTTTTCGAAAACTCGCTATTTAAATGAAGTTTATGGAAAAAAGATTGTGACAAGTAAAGGGAATGATTATTTATTCTACGGTGACTAAACCCCTAATGGTATGCAATTTTCATCATAATAAGTCCCGTTTGGTATGATTAAAGAAATTAAAAGCAGGAATGAATTCTGATGGCCTCTAAGAGGTTCCCTGTGTACTTTACAAATAAGTCTGATTCACACTTTTTTTCAGTGAAAAAAAAGGTTCTGGCAGTGCTTTCATACTAAAATTTTCGTCAATAAAACTGACGTGTTCGGGTTAATTATTCATTGACTTTTTACCTTGTCTTTTCAAATCTATTTTTGTTTTCCTACTGTTTTATTTTCGTATAATAGACTTTATAGCTTACTGTTTTTGTTCTATCGTAACGCAATATGAAGACACCTCTAAAAATTACGCATAAACTCCGGAACTACTGGAATAATTAACTTTTCTTGATGAACTTGCAAGCTCTGTTTCTTCTATCCATGTTACTACATCCTAGACATGCTCTTACATTTTTTATTATGAATTGTTTCATTAGTTCTCTTTGATTGTTTATATCAATATCAAACAAAAAATTTTCTTTCCAGCTATCTCCCATTTTAAAAAGAAATCTTAAACTCTCCTGCTAGCTTCAGCCCTAACCTTCGCAGCAAGGTTCTTTCATAAGCAGACGACGTCCTTTTAGCTTGCGGTGAAACAACGATATTCTACAGTTTCATTTAGTTTCCCTAACTTTTTACATCATGCTTATATTCATTATTTTCAAATCTATGACTTATTATATTATACTTCTGACAACTTTACTGAAGAAAAGTTCATTTTTTTCACCTACTCTAAAGACATTGTAAAAATCATTGTTTTACACGCTGTTAAAAATGTTAAGTTTGTACATCCTAATGACTTTCAACTGAGAAGTTTTGAAATTGAATAATACAATCAATTAATTTTGAAACCACCAAACACAAAGACTAGCAAACCGTTGTTTGGGTAAAAAAAATCTTTCCAATCCTATAAACAGCCCTAATTCACAGGAATCGTGAAGCAAGTTACACACGTTTAAAGTCCTCGTTTCCCGGTCCCCTTCGTTCCATCGAACGCATGCACCCTCGGTTTCGGCCTGCAGCCACCGGGTCGATACTCCGCGTAGTCGTCATGCGGCCGTGCAGCTTGGCAGCCACCTGCACTCGCTCGTCCTATAGCTGGGGAGTGGTTGGTGGACGCCGCCGCCCGCCGGCAGTTTTGTGCACTGACGGACACTAACGTAACAACTTATTCTTTTATTTTTATACCCCCCCCCCTTTTTTTAAGGGTTGTAATGATTAAATTGGCCTATGGTGCGAAAGACATAACCTACACACTCTGGACTGGGAGTAACTTTAGTTTTAAGGGATGATTCTGGACTGACGGGCAAGAGGTTTTTTTCCTGTTTCTCTGGTTTACGGACTACTCTTTTTATTAGCAGACTACTTTCATAACCTCTTAATTGTTTGTAAAACAATTCCTGGGTTGGTTATTAGAGAGGTTAAAGTTTTAATCTTAAAAATCATAATCTAAACTAGTCTGGTAGCAATGATCATCAAAATTTGGCTTTTATTGGCTTGTTTCTGGCCATTTATTGGAAGCCTTACTTCTATCAGTAAAAATAAATACGAAAACTTGAAACGTCATACTAACATACATAATTTTTTAACCTGAGACATAAGAGATTTTTTAAATCGCTTTGGAGTATAGGAACAATTTCTTCGATGAAGTTTTTAAGATTATAAAATTATAGGATTCAATATAAAAAGTTCAATAAGTTCAGAAAGTTAATAGTATACAAACAATGCATTTAATGCGTATTATTTGTCATTATTGTTGTATTTTGAAGATTTATTCGTAACTTTTTGAGTAACACTGAACTAATAGCTTTTATCGTCGCAAACAAACATTGTTAGATTAGAAAAATTTTTGTTTCACTTGCGTAAGCTGATTAGAAATTTTTGTACACAGACGATGATTTCCTTCACTTCTTATTTCCAGATAAAAAATTTTTTGGTTCTGTTGGCTTCATCGTAAAAATGATTAAATTTTTTTTTCTGTTTAAAAAAATAACAAAAAATTAGAACACTTTAGGTATAAATAAATAGTATGAAAAATTAAAAAGTCGAAATGACTTGCAAAGCTTTTTTAGTTTGGTGTATAATACCTGAGACAAAAATTTTTTTAAAATTGGCTTTAGAGTAGAAATAAAATAACTTTTCTTTAAAAAAGTTTTTTTTAATCATGAAATAATAGGATATTAAAGTAACAAAAAGTTAAAAAAGTTCAGAAATTTAAACAAAACTATAAAATATTGTTTGTATATACCTCAAGCTTAAAAAAAGGTTGTCTTCCATGATAAAGCCTTACACTACCCCTAAATAATAAATTTTAGTATAGTAAACATTTAAATAATCTTCAAACGCTTGCAACTTTCGGCTCTTTAATCAATGTCGTGAAAAAAAAACGTTGAACAATTTTTTAAGTCAGCTATTTAAAATGTTGCATCAACATTTACAACTCAACTTGCATCTAAAAAAAATACAGAATCATGGAATTGAAAAAATTGATAAATTGGAGAAAGAAATATAAGGCTTTCTTGATTGAAATACATATTTTTGATTCTTAATAAAAACTAAAAAATTTTTTTTTCCTTTTTCATTATTCACTTTTCTGATAGGAATGAACTATTTTCGTGTTGTAATTTATCGTGAGTGATTGATACAGTTTATTTAAACAATTGTGTTAATATAATAATCTTCTTCTAATTGTCAGCTACTTTTATTATTCAATATTTATTTACATCTGATTCAACCTAATAATCAATAAAGATAATAATAATAATAATTAGTTTATGCATTACATGTATAAATGTGTAACGTTAAGTTAGAGCTACACGTAACGATTTTAAATCTTGTTTAAATCACTGTTAAATCACGCTTCAATCGCATTTAAATCGCATCTGAATCGCATCTAAATCGCATCTAAATCGCACTCAAATCGTACTGTAACCTTTTCAGAAGCTGTTTTAGATTACTTTAACGGTAAGAAAAAGTATTGGCTGAAAAAAAACAGTTTAATATCTCGACAAAAGTTGAAAATTAATTTTTTATTTACAAACTTAAAAAAATTTCAGCTGTTCAAAAAGTATTCGTTCAAGTTAGAGCTACACGTAGCGATTTAAATCAGGTTTAACTCACAGTTAAATCACTCTTAAATCACATCTAAATCGCATCTGAATCGCATCTAAATCGCATCTGAATCGCATCTGAATCGCACTGAAATCGTTCTTGAACCTTTTCAGAAGCTCTTTAAAATTACTTCAACATTACAAAAAGTATTCGTTGAACAAAAAAAAAGGTTCATTATCTTGATTAAAGTCAAAAAATAATAATGATTTTTTTTTTTAAACTTATTAAAAATTTTATCTGTTCAAAATATATCTGTTCAAGTGAGAGCTACACGTAGTGATTTAAATCAGGTTTAAATCACAGTTGATTCAGCCTTAAATCGCATTTAAATCGCATCTGAATCGCATCTAAATCGCATCTCAATCGCACTCAAATCGTTCTGTAACCTTTTCAGAAGCTGTTTAGAATTATTTTAACAGTAAGAAAAAGTATTGGTTGAAAAAAAACAGTTGAATATCTCGACTAAAGTTAAAAATTAATTTTTTTATTTAAGAAACTTAAAAAAATTTCAGATGTTCAAAAAGTATCTGTTCAAGTGCAAGCTACACGTAGCGATTAAATCGGTTTAAGATCACAGTTAAATCGATCTTAAATCACGGTTAAATCACTCTTAAATCGCATTCAAATCGGATCTGAAATCGCACTGCAATCGTTCTGTAAACCTTTTCAGATGCTCTTTAAAATTACTTCAACAGTAAAAAAAGTATTCGTTGAAAAAAAATGGTTTATTTTCTTGATTAAAGTCAAAAAATAATATTGATTTTTTTTTAAACTTAATAAAAATTTTATCTGTTCAAAAGTATCTGTTCAAGTGAGAGCTACACGTAGCGATTTAATCAGGTTTAAATCACAGTTAAATCACTCTTAAATCACGGTTAAATCACTCTTAAATCGCATTCAAATCGCATCTGAATCGCATCTAAATCCGCATCTCAATCGCACTCAAATCGTTCTCTAACCTTTTTCAGAAGCTCATTAAAATTACTTCAACAGTAAAAAAAATATTCGTTGAACAAAAAAAAGGTTTAATGTCTTGATTAAAGTCAAAATTATTATTTTTTTTTTTTTTTTTTTGAAACTTATTAAAAATTTTATCTGTTCAAAAAGTATCTGTTCAAGTGAGAGCTACACGTAGCGATTTAAATCAGTTTAAATCACAGTTAAATCACTCCTTAAATCGCATCTAAATCGCATCTGAATCGCATCTAAATCGCATCTGAATCGCATTCAAATCGTTCTGTAACCTTTTCAGAAGCTCTTTAAAATTACTTCAACAGTAAAAAAAATATTCGTTGAACAAAAAAAAAGTTTAATTTCTTGATTAAAGTCAAAAAATTAATTTTTTATTTAACAAACTTATAAAAATTTCATCTGTTCAAAAAGTATTCGTTCAAATTAGAGTACACGTAGCGATTTAAATCAGGTTTGAATCACAGTTAAATCACTCTTAAATCGCATTTAAATCGCGTCTTTATCGCATCTAAATCGCATCTGAATCGCACTGAAATCGTTCTGTAACCTTTTCAGAAGCTCATTAAAATTACTTCAACAGTAAAAAAAATATTCGTTGAACAAAAAAAAGGGTTTAATGTCTTGATTAAAAGGTCAAAATTAATATTTTTTTTTTTTTTTTTGAAACTTATTAAAATTTTTTCTGTTCAAAAAGTATCTGTTCAAGTGAGAGCTACACGTAGCGATTTAAATCAGGTTTAAATCACAGTTAAATCACTCTTAAATCGCATCTAAATCGCATCTGAATCGCATCTAAATCGCATCTTCTGAATCGCATTCAAATCGTTCTGTAACCTTTTCAGAAGCTCTTTAAAAATTACTTCAACAGTAAAAAAAATATTCGTTGAACAAAAAAAAGGTTTAATTTCTTGATTAAAGTCAAAAATTAATTTTTTATTTAACAAACTTATAAAAATTTCATCTGTTCAAAAAGTATTCGTTCAAATTAGAGCTACACGTAGCGATTTAAATCAGGTTTGAATCACAGTTAAATCACTCTTAAATCGCATTTAAATCGCGTCTTTATCGCATCTAAATCGCATCTGAATCGCACTGAAATCGTTCTGTAACCTTTTCAGAAGCTGTCTAGAATTACTTTAACAGTAAGAAAAAGTATTGGTTGAAAAAAAAAGATCGTATATCTCGATTAAACCCTTAAATGACACACCAAATCCAGAACTGCCACACTGACAGTTATGTGGGGTCTGGTGCACCCGTGTCCACCAGGTCCAACCTCGGCACCACATCAGGTACGCTTTTTCCTTCACAAAGTTTCGATTTTTGTGATTCTCCCTGGAGACGATGTACTTACTAAGTTTTGTCGACCTGGTGCACCCGTGTCCACCAGGTCAACCTCGGCACCACATCAGGTTACGCTTTTTCCTTTACTAAGTTTCGATTTTTGTGATTCCCCCTGGAGACGATGTACCTAACTAAGTTTTGACGACCTGGTGCACCCGTGTCCACCAGGTCAACCTCGGCACCACATCAGGTACGTTTTTTCCTTTACTAAGTTTCGATTTTTTGTGATTCTCCCTGGAGACGATGTACTAACTAAGTTTTGACGACCTGGTGCATCCGGGTCTGCCAGGTCGACCTCGGCACCACATCAGGTACGCTTTTCCTTTACAAAGTTTCGATTTATTGTGAAACTTCCCTGGAGACGATGTACTAACTAAGTTTTGACGACCTGGTGCATCCGGGTCTGCCAGGTCAACCTCGGCACCACATCAGGTACGCTTTTTCCTTTACTAAGTTTCGATTTTTTGTGATTCTCCCTGAAACGATGTACTAACTAAGTTTTGTCGACCTGGTGCACCCGTGTCCACCAGGTCAACCTCGGCACCACATCAGGTACGCTAAACATCAGGATAATCTTTGGAAGGTCACCCAGGACTATTTAAAGTTTAATTAGCTTAAAAATATAAAAAATAGAATTTTGTGATTTAATGATTTAAATCACATTTAAATCGCTTTAAATCGTTAAATCTTTAAATCAAGTCGGCCGCCCCTCGAGACGTGATTAGCAGTTACCCTCTGAAAGTAACTGTAATGTGATATTTTTGCTTTAAGATTAACAGATGTGTTACTGATTCATATCTTTTTATATTATTTTTATAGATATTTACCCCACTGTAAAGACTGACGTTGAGTATATTGTTACTATATATTTCATATTAGTAAAAGTCATTAAACCAAGATAATAATTTTAATTTATGTATTCTTCGTTACTAGCTTTACTATTACTTCATTTTATAAATTGTATTACTTACTTCTAATTACTCTTTGTAAAATTTTGTACAACATAATGTACAATTAATAAATAAATCCAAATCAAAAACCACTTTCTCTCTCTCTCTGGGTAAGTGTACAGACGTGCTTCTCTTCCGCTCCGCTCAGTGCATCTTATTTTACCTATTCTTGTACTTCGTGGAGGGAACTTTTACTTGCAGGCCCTTTGGACACCTCCCAGCCTTCCTACCCTCGTCCTTATCAGGTGGCTGGCCTCAACTAGAGCCAGGGTGACTCAAAACAGCCTGTTATCATCTTTAAGGTTAGGTCCGCTCAGAAGACACACCGACGCACGAGCTAGCACGGATTCTTGCCTTACCGGCCACTCACACAGCACTTCACCCAGAACTTGCTCCCAAACGGTGGCTCTACCATTTCACCAGCGCTGCTACTTGGCCCAGCTGAAACCACAACATCATCTCTACAGATAACTGGTTACTCTTAGTATTTACGCTTCTGGCGAAGGTGCGTGTGTACTGTATTACTTTTCTTCTCTTTGGGTTAAGTACCACTTTAGTGGTGCCTGCTCGTTTCTTGCCAGGCTTGCTATGCGCTGAGATCTCTGGTTATGTCATCGCGCCGTTCTTGCATCTCATGCCGAAAAACCACGCTTAGCACGGCCTAGTACCCGACCAAACCTGTGCATCTTGCTTTAAACCCCTACACCTCAGTGTGACGTTCAATCCACTCAAGACGGCAACTCAATATTTATCTGTCGCAAGTGCCACTCAACCTCCCCAAACTATCATAACAATCCCTTCCTTCCCTCCTTCTCCCCTCCCTCTAACGCCAAGCGTTTTGCCTCTACGCTCTCCCCTCCCTCTCCGTCCAGTGCCCACACACCAAAACTACAGCGCCACGGCTTCTCGTCTCTGCTCTCCTCGGCCATCTCTGCACCCGTTGGCTCCACGATCGCGATGCCCACCCCTTGCACCATGGCATCGAAGGGTTATACACTCGAGCAGGCGGCCGAGATCGAGTCTCGCGCCCTGGAATACCACCGTCTTTTTCTCAGCGAATATCGCGCCGATAAGGCCCAACTCTTCCACCTTACCTCAAAAGTGGTCCATATAGAGAATCAAACCCTTGGAATATCCAAAGCCCTGAATTTGTCCGACCAGTGTGTAGTACGCGTCACAGGCATCCCAGAAATGTCTAACTATACGCCTCTCCAGCTAGCCTCACGCGTCTTGGAGTTCCTTGGCTTTGAATCGCCCAGAAACCTGATCCTCAGTCACAGAGTATGGCCCACCAAGGCCATCAACGACAAAAACGGTCATCGTCTTGTTGGCATCGTCTTAGAGCCAACCTCTTCCAAACTGCGTGACTCCCTGCTTCGAAAAACCAGTAAGCTTCGTGACAAGTCTGCTAAGAAAGTTCCTTGGGATCGGTGGCGGAAAACCATATTTATATCAGTGCACTTTGGCCCAAACCAGTTTACACACTTCTGCGAGAAGCCCGCCTGGCATCGGAGAGACTCCACTACGCGTCTCCCGTCGTCAACAACCTAATTGTACACATGAGAGAAGCTCGCGACTCCGATTTAATCCCTATCTACTCAGTCTCCGACTTGAACCAGCTGCAGCCCAGGTCTGTTTCCAGTGCCCGCCAGTGATCAGATGGATAGTTCGTCGCTTACCAACTGACTACCACCTTCTCAGCCGAGGCCACGCGACATACTGACGTGCTCCGAGTTGGCCATATTAACAAAGCCTCCTCACCTCCAACAAAAATTTCACTGTCTTACAAGCTGCATCAGAAAACAAGTACTATGATGTAATCGGTATTGGGGAGACCTTCCTCGCCCCCAGCGAGCCTGGCTCTCATCTTGCACTGGATGGCCTTCAACTTTTTCAGGGCAGATCGTGTCGACAAAGAGGGTGGTGGAGTAGGACTGTACGTCAGAAACTTTCTCAACGTCACATCTTGGCCCAATCCAGCAGTACTTTTGTTAATAAGCCAGAAATTCTTATAACTGAATTAATAAATTCCAACTTCAAAATACTCTGCTGTGTTATTTATCGTCGCCCCATGCCGCCTACCCTCTTGACTTCTGTAGGTTTATCTCTTCGTTCAAGACTCGATTATGATAACATCATTGTGATGGGTGACCTTAATTTCGATGTGTCATCATCCAGCTACGATGCGTCTCGCCTGCTCGACATGATGCGCCAGTACAACTTACACTGGTCTCGGCTGAACAAACTCACCATACTATTTGGAGGGACCCTCCCTCGCACACATGCCTCGACATCTTCATGGTAAACAACCCAGCTAAAATCATCAAATTTCAGAAGTCTAGTTCGCCCTTCGTAGGCCGGGCATGACTTCATCGAACTACCGTGTTTCCCCGAAAATAAGACCGTTCTTATTTTCTTTTTTTTCTCCGAAAAGGGGAGGAGGCCTTATTTTCGGGGGAGGGCTTATTTTTCAGGTAATAAATTAGAAACACCTGTTGACAAAAAAATTTATTTATTTAAGACAAATTTTTAACATTTATTATTTTTTACAGTATCAATTAAAATTTACTCATTTATAAGAGCTATTTCATCATCTTCTGGAACGTCTTCAAAAATATTCAAGTCATCATTTACATTTGAAGCGCTTAATTTTCTAAAAATAGTGGACCTAACCTCTCATGTTTCGCGATAGATGATTCTTCTATGGTAAATTTTTTGTCTAAATAGCTCGAACGTAAAGCTTCGCAACAGTAGCATCTGATATTTTATCCCATGCATTTTTAACCCAACTTGCAACTTCTAGAAGGCCAGGTTTGACAAAGTTAACTCTCAAAATAGCCCGCCCGGCCGTAACATCCAAGACTATCATTACCCGCAGTCTCAACACGATCGATCATAATTCATTGAATGTAGCTCTCTCTTGCCTCTCTTCCTCGTACTTCTCTCGACCTCTGTTAGAGCAACCCGATGAATCTATGAATCTTGCCACTTTCAGCCTCACTCAATCTCTGTCTTTGGCCTTTGACAAACACATCAGGAATCTCATGCGCATCAGAGACCGTGCATATAAGTCCCTCACACGTTCTAGCTCCATATCTGACCGCCTTAGATATGAACGACTGCGCTCTCATGTAAGAAACCTACTCGACACCGAGAAAAACAAATTCATAAAAAGCTCCCTTGACACTGCCTCAAGTCTCGGTGCCAAGTGGCGTTTGCTGAAAAATCTGCACGTAATCTCGTCCAACAACTCCTCCCCGCTCGATTACTTTGCGCCTGATGTCCTTAACGAACACTACGCAAACATGGTTTTCAAAGCGGCTCCCGCAACACACGCTGATCTGCTTCACGTCATTCAAGCGTATCTGATCGACCCCAACTTGCCTATTTTCGATTTTCGCCCTGTTACCTCGGATGAAGTCCGCACTTTCATTATCAACTTCTCATCCAAAGGTGGTGACGTCGACGGTCTTTCAGCTCAAATGTTGAAAATGTCAGTACTCCACTTGACTTCTCCTCCAACCAAGCTCTGTAATTTAAGCCTGGAAAATGCTATCTTTCCCTCTGTATGGAAACGGGCTCTAATCTTTCCTCTTCTCAAATGCAAGAATTCGTCCTTCCCGTCAGACACTAGACCAATAGCGCTCTTACCGGAATTATCTAAAGTACTCGAACGCGCAGCTAACTCTCAGTTCTCAGAATTTTTAGAGTCCCATTCCCTGATCTACACCAACCAGGCAGGATTCCGTCCCGGGCACAGTACCCAGACGGCCCTCCTCCGTGTAACTGACGATATTAGAGGCGCCATCGACCGCTATCAGGTTACTATCCTGATATTGTTCGACCTATCGAAAGCCTTCGACAGTATATCCCACCCGATTCTACTTCGTAAACTACGTCAATTTTACCTGCCCGACTCAGCCCTCACCTGGTTCTATTCATACCTCACAGGCAGGGTCCAGGCCGTTGCAGACAGTGAAGGCAACATCTCCGCCTGGCGGGCCGTTGACACTGGCGTTCTTTAAGGTAGCCTCTTCGGGCCCGGAATCTTCAAAGCCTTTGGAAACGACTTACCAAGCTCCCTTTCTTATTCCAAGTGCTTGATGTACGCCAATGACTCTCAGATCCATTCCCATTGCAGCTACCTTGAACTACTCGATGGCATTCGTAAAATAAGCATCGACGCGCAGGTGGTCGCTGATTGGGCCACCCAGAACGGCTTATCCTTGAACGCCGCCAAGTTTAAAGTACTCATTATGGGAAGCGACAAGTACATACCGAAGATCAATCTTAACACTCTGCCGAATATCTTCATCGACGGCTCTGCACTTGAATACGTGACCGAAGCGAAAAACCTAGGCGTTCTGCTCTCACCCTGCCTCGACTTCAAGTCGCACGCTAAATCAGTCTCATCCAAGGTTTATTCAGGCCTCTCTTTCCTGAGATTTTTTCGTCACTCTCTGACTAAACCCATTCAAATTAGCCTAGTACAAACCCTAATTTTGCCCCACTTTGACTATGCCAGCGCCGTTTATCTTCACCTGGACCAGACGCAGAATTTAAAACTCCAACGTACTCAAAACGTTTGCATCAGATATATTTTCGGCAACATCCCTCGTGACGCTCTCGTCACCCCCTACAGACTTGATCTCGGTTGGCTGTTGGTCTGCAGGGACGAGAGTACCTCACATGTACCACCGCCTACAAAATTATCGTGACTAGAACGCCGACCTACTTAGCAAACCAATTCTCGCAACTGAACGTCGACCAGTTCCGGAAAAGAACTGGCCGGAAGCCGCCAGAAGCGCTTATTTACGATACTCCCCGCACTGCCACCTTCAAGAAGTCGTTCGTGATTTCGGCCTCCTTTCTACTGAACTCCCTTCACGTCACCGAATTTAACATGGATTACTTTTCCAGCTTCAAACGGATGGCCGCAACACATTATTTGCTCATGACATCACGGACTAGAATTTCAGGATTCTCAACGAACACCTGAACTGCCCTATTTTTCCCATTCCTGGACCGCAGCAGCCCTAGCCAAGGTGATGGCTACCGTAGTAACTCAACGACTACTGTGAAAGTGGCTAAATAATAAGTGTTTACATCACGTGTGAAGATTGAACTCTAAATAACTTCATAGTACTAACAGAATTCGCCATTTACTTATTTATTTACTTACTTATTTATTTAATTATCTACTCTTCTTGATGATTTTATTTACCTATTGTAACACATTCTTGTTTATAACTATGATCTTGTATTGCTTTATTTACACTTATAAATTTTAACTAATTCTAAATTGTTAACTGCTCAAACGCCAAACGGGGTTCCACCTCAAAGCGAAATAAACGAATTATCTATCTCTTTCTCTCTCTCTCTCTGTCTTCCCGCGGCGCCCGCGCTAACACAGCTACGCTAGTGCATCAGGACTTTTGAAGATTGAATCGGGATTTTAAGCTGCTAGCTGTTGTTGAATTGTGGTGTGCCAGATCTGATAGACTTTCTGCTATGGATTGTGACTTTTGTGCAGTGGCGTAACTTTGTTTATTCTCAGTTTGTGTGAGATTTTAGTGCAGTTAGTGACTTTGGAGTTAGACTAATTGCTTTGTTATGGTAACGTCGCTGCGCTCCGTAATTAAAATTTCACCGCTAGGTGGCAGCACTGTTGGCCTTATCGACTGAGTGGAGTCTGACCTAACGTTGATTAATCTATTTATCTCTTGCCGCGAAAATTCAAATTTGAAGTACCCGCCGCATTTGTTCTTGACTTTACTACTCGCCTGCCTGAATTTTTTGACATCTCTTTCTGTTGGTCTTTTTGAACTGTACTCAAGCCACGATGCTCAGTGAAGATTTTTGTTCGGTCTGTAAACTACCATAGCGTAGCAGAAACCTGATTCATTCGTGCTTAGAGTGTAAACTATTGTTTCACACACTCTGTACCAAATTTTCAATCCCTGACAAAAGTGGTATTCCCACGAAAAACATGTGCCACTGCGAACGTCACCGAGTATGCTGAATCAACATCTGCCACGGCTGGTATGCCTAATTCGGAAGTGCCTGCTACCTCCACTGAAAACACTCTTCAGTTACTCCTGCAAGAGATGAAGGACCTTAAATCCTCAGTTAATGGACGTCTTGATGGGATAGACGAGAAACTTCAGGGGCTCGACGTTATACCTGGCCTGGTCACGAGAGTTGACAATGCTGAGGCTCAGCTCGATGAACTTAAACGTGAGCTCGATGATATTAAGCAAAGACTTGAGTTGCCACACAATCAACCAGATTTGAATGGCAATCCAGAGCTTCTAAACAAAGTCCTTGGGCTCGAGCGGAAAAATGCAAAGCTGTCAACGCGCCTCGCACAGGTCTCTTACTCCAGACCTGCGACACACACCGAGATGGTAATTGGTGGTTTGTCTGTTCCAGATGGTGCATCCCTGAAATGCTTGGTTCTCGCTGCACTAAAATCTGTCCATGCAGATATCGAAGCACGTGACATCATCTCGACTCGCTTGCTTATCAGCAAAGCTGCTGTAAATTCAGCCCTTGACAAGGCAGCTACAAATGAGCCGGGCAGTTGCCCCCTGCAGCCGCTTTCTACCTCTTCCTCTGCTGGACCTGCAAGATCTCCACGCCAGTCACGACCACCCTCGATTATAGTTACTCTGAGCTCCCGTGCACTGCTTTTGGAGGTCATCAGAAGTAAAATTTAACTTGGTAAGCTGCATACTTCTGCGCTTGCACCCAACCTTCCTGCAGGCATCGCAGCTTCGTCCCTCGTACCTGCTCTCATTAACATCAATGAGTTTTTACCTAAGGACATCTTTGATCTTCGCCGTACTGTGTACCAAAAATCACATGCTCCGAACTCTGGCTTCATTACTTTTGTACGCAATGGTCAAGTCTATGTCAGGAGAAAAAAGGGAGATGTCCCTACACTCATCACTTCTGAACAGGATCTCATGCGGTTTTTAGCATAACAGGGATACTGATACATCTTCTCTCCCGCGGTAATATCACATTCTCATCATATCATTACAGTTTTATTCATCCTTCACCCTTCTATCCCTGTTCAAGCTACACACTCCCCTGTTCACCTTCAAACTCACCTCACACCTCTCAGTATTCTGTGCGGAAGCAGGGGGTAGGCTTCGTGTCTGTTATTTTAATGCGAACTCTCTGCGCAGCCATATTGAGCAGGTCAGGCTTTTTCTATTGACGCAGCCCTTGATGTATCTGATAGCTGTTGCTGAGACCTGGCTGAGCCCTTCGATTGAGGACATGCTTGTTGCACTCGATGGTTATGTCATCCTTAGGTTGGATCGCAATACTCAGGGGGGTGGGGTTGCACTCATTGTGCATGAGACGCTTTCGGTAAAGCACCTCTGCTCGTCAACTACGGAATGGGACGGTAATATTTGTTTGCTGAGGTTTCCACTAAGGGGAGTGACCATGTGTTTGCTGCTGTGGTGTATAGACCCCCTAAGGCCCCCTTTGTTGCTGGTACCAATTTTGTGTCTGATCTGCGTGATACTATGCACGAGTATGGCTCCAAAGTTATCCTCGGTGACTTTAATGCTAACCAGCTGTCAGACTCAGATGCAGATGCGGTTTTTGTACGTAAATTTATTGAGCAGAACTCATTGTTCTCTGTGCCATATGGGGCTACACATAACACCTCTCACTCGGAGACCTGGCTTGACCTGTGTCTTGTCGATGCTCTTGATACTGTGACTGAATACTGGAAGACCGATACTTCATTTATTGTGGGGCGTGACTTACCGACTGCTTCTCTTGACATTCAAACGCCACAACTGATGACTAATGATTTCACCTACCGTGACTTTAAATCCGTGAATGCTGAGGCTTTCAACGATTACTTGCTTAAATGTAATTGAAGAATCGCCATCCGTGGTTCACCACCTATCATCGCTCATTGATATCCGAGAGGGATAGACTCTACAGAGGCAACAGACGCTCAAGACTTGATATTGAAAAACTCTTATATAGACAGGCACGCGATTTTGCTCATGAGCAGATTGAGTCTGCAAGACTCAACTTTTACTACCACAGACTCAAGGACATCTCTGACCCTCAACAGCTCTGGAAGGAACTTGGACACCTTGGCATCTCCCCTAGTCCTGATTCCAACTTCGGTGGTTTCTCTGTGGAGGACCTCAACGCTCACTTTGCCTCTGTTTCGTTTGACTCCTCAGCACCAGATCTCTCTCATTTTCTAAACAACTTCGAAAATGAGAGAGATGATGGTGTCTTTGATTTCTCTGCTGTGACAATGGACGCAATCGCTACTGCTGTTAGCCAGTCAGCTTCTCAAGTGGTGGGTGTTGACTATCTTCCGCAGAGCTTCATTCAAACTGCATTCCCATCCATTGGCCCTATTATCCACAATATTTTCAATACTTCCTTATCCACATCAACATTCCCTGAGCGGTGGAAAGAGTTTATTGTTATTGCTCTCAACAAAGTTCCTTCTCCATCTTGCCTGAATGATTTCCGTCCGATCTCCCTGCTTTGTTTTTTGTCGAAAGTACTTGAGAGGCTGATCCATGACCAGATTTCTTCTTTTGTTGAATCGCAGGGACTGATGGATGGGCATCAAGCAGGTTTTAGAGCAGGGCACAGTACACAGACTGCACTACTGAAACTTACAGACGACATCCGAGAGGGCATGGACAGGAGACAGGTGACTGCACTGTTGCTGTTTGATTTCAGCAAAGCCTTCGACTCGGTCTCTCACGTATTGCTACTCGAGAAACTACAGTAGCTTGGATTTTTGCGTAGGGTTTTGCAATGGATTGCTTCCTATTTATCAGGCCGCTCGCAAGCAGTGAAGGCTGAGGACCGGAGTTTCACCTCTTTTCGTTTCCTCAATAAGGGTGTGCCCAGGGCTCTGTGTTGGGTCCCCTGCTTTTTGCTCTGTTTGTCGCTGACATTGCCCTGGGTCTTGGCCCTGGTATTTGTCATATAATTTATGCAGACGACCTCTAGATTTACGTGAGCGGCCGAGTCGAGGACATAAGTACCATTCTGGACAGACTGAGCCGAGGTGCTGTGCATGTTGCGGACTGGGCTGCCGCGAATGGGCTGATTTTGAATGCTGGCAAGACTAAGGCCATGATTTTGAGTACCTCGTCTTGTGTCAATGACTTTGACAGATTGGGTATTCGCACCCTACAATTTGGGGAGTGCGCTGTCCCGTTTGTCTCGTCTACACGTAGTCTGGGGGTTGCTGAACAACTTGTGCTTAAACTGTGTGAGGATTTGTTGTGCTACTAGTGGCTGATTTGCAATGACTTTTTTGCAGGCACTGGTTAGATTAAATTAAATTAAATTGAATTAAATTAAAGTAGATTACCAAATATTGTTATATCTTGATGTATACCTCTATTTTTATTTTTATTGTTTTCATCATTTTATTATTATGTTTATTTTATTTCATTTCATTATTTTATTATTTATTATTTGCTATTGTTAACCTTTGATGGATTAGTTGTTGATCAACTTATGTATTATGTACAACATAATGTACAATCAATAAACTTATCAAAATCAAAATCAAATCAAATCTCTCTCTCTCTCTCTCTCTCTCTAAGATATGTCTTCAGGATTAGGAAGAGCACTCATGTTACATCTTTCAGAAGACAGTTGGGCTGAATGTGGGCTGAAGGTCGTAGGAATTACTTTGCGGCATGCCTTCTTTATAGGATCATTAACAGTGGTTCTCCGTCATTAGGATGGTTAGAAAAAAATGCCGTGGCGCTAGTGGCAAGACCCTCCTCATTGAAAGTATATCTATACATAAGAAAATATAGATATACTTTCAATGAGGAGGGTCTTGCCACTAGTGCCACGGAATTTTTTTCGAACCATCCTCATACTTGGCGAGCATGTTCATTGAGAGGGTCTCCTTATACCCTCCCAGGGGAGGAAATCCAGACACGCTAATCGTTCCCAGCTTTCGCAACGAGGCCCTCAGAAAGTCATTTCACATTACATCCACCGTTTTTTGGAACTCCATTCCTCTTTCTATTCGTAATGCATCCTCAATCTCTACCTTTAAACATCTCATCAAATCACTTATCTTTGATTCTGAGAATTGAGCACAAGTGAGACACCAAGTACCTACAATTACTATATTGTACGTGGTCATACTTTATAATTGATTCCTGTTTATGATTCTGGTCTTTTGTTATTTAATAGATGGAATTAGCTATACCATTTAGTTTTAATCCATATTCTCTATAATTCTTTGTAACGATTTACTTATATTTTACTGAATTTAACCACTACTATATATTTATATTATATTATTATCATTACTATTTTTGTTATATTTTGTATTTTGTACAACATAATGTACAATTAATAAAATTTATCTAATCTAATCTCTCTCTCTCTCTCTCTCTCGATCGTCGGATCAAGGATATACGGGCTACTCTGGAGAGATTGAGCAGAGCTGCACGGAAAATTGTGGACTGGGCTGCTGGGAATCATTTGTGGTTAAATGTGGGTAAGACTAAAGCCATGATCTTCGACTCCCCGGTCCTTGTAAATAGATTCAACGAAATGGGTATAGACTGCCTACACTTTGAACACTCCTGTGTCCCGTTTCTTTCGTCGGCTCGGAGTCTAGGCGTGGTGCTGAACTCAAAGTTGAATTGGAAGGAGCATGTGAAGTATGTCTGTGCTAGGGTGAATTCGCACATGTATAGACTGTATCACTCCAGACGCAGCACGACGCTTAGCCTTCGCAAGCACCTTGTTCAGGCACTTCTCTTCCCTATCATGGACTACTGTTCCCTGGTTTACTGTCATATCTCGGGCGAGTTGAATCTTAAGATTGAGCGTTTGCTCAATAGGGGCATTAGGTTTATCTACGGAATTCGGAGGGACAGTCAGGTCACCTCCTACAGGCGTGAGCTGAGCTGGCTGCGGGCAAAGGGTCGCAGAGACTACTTTGCGGCCTGTACCCTCTCTAATCTTCTTCGGTCAGGAATGCCACCTTACTTGTTCCCAACTTGCGCACAGACTACTTAGAAAATTCCTTTCATGTCTCTACTACATACCTTTGGAATGATCTACCCTCTCATATACGGGAATCACCATCACTCCCTGTATTTAAACGACTCATGAAAGCTCATATTTTTGTCGCAGAGGGTATGGATCAGTTGCCAGGACAGTGAGATAATAGCCATCATTGTAGTGAGGAAGATATTTATACACTATCTGTGATACACGGACTTTAAGTGGTTAATTAATACGATGCATCTTCGTGACTGATAGTAATAGTTAACTTATCTTACAGTGGTGATACCATTAAAAACTGTTTACTTATTATTATTTTATTTTTTATGTTAATAATACTATATTTATTATTATTATTTATTGTTTTTATTATCATTTACATTATTTATATAATATTTATTAGTTGGATCTACTTGTTATTTATCAACTTCTGTAAAAGCTGTTGTTTTTGTACAACATAATGTACAATTAATAAACTCATTCAATTCAATTCAATTCAATTCTCTCTCTCTCTCTCTTACAGCAGTACGAGGCTCCCTCCAGTCTGCTGCGGCGCACCACACTGATTCCTTGCAAAGGAAAGAAAAGCGCGCAAAAGAATTTATTATTCCTCCGCTCTGTGTGTACCGATAACTGACTACTGTCTAAAAATAAACGTTGGGTGCCATGTAACCGGGAAGGTATCTGGTATGAATAATCAATTTTGTTTATTTATAAGGGCAGGTCACCACCGTGTGCCCGGAACCTTCAAAATAAGCCCCTGATGACAACGCTGCTTCCACAGTGCGTATTCACCACACTCTTTCCTCCGCTCTGCACCTGAAACCGATGCCGCGTCCACCAACGCGAAGTTAATTTATTCAAATAAAAAAAATCACAACAGCGTGGGACTACTTAGCCAGCACAGTAAAAGTTCATCAAGTGAGTACACCGTTTTGAGTGAAGTCATGAAAATCAAATTTTTTTACTTATTCATTGTTCGTAATATATCCGAACTATGTTGTTCTTTCTAATTTTAAACTGATTTGTTCTTATTCTTTTCTTTTGTTTTTATTTTACCACGAGTAAAAAAGAACGTTCAACGTTGCCAAGCACTGCGTAATTGACAACGTCGTGACTTGGAATTCAACTAACGCACACACGCTTTTTTGACTTTATAAAAACTCGGCTGCTCAAGCGTCGATCTTTGATTTGAAGAGATATATGTTTGTTATCTAATTGTTTGTACATAATTGTGAATAATAAATGTTATTAAAATTATTCGCTTTGAAACATACTTTTTTTTGATACACACATTCTACATTCACACCTTAAAAACTAAGAAGAAAGCCGTTCTCGACCCCTTGGCTTTACGAGACGGTTAATTCGCAAACATTGGTCCTTTGAACTTGGATATAACCAGAAGCATTAAAAAGTGTAAAATCTAAAAAAGTAAAAAAATCATCAAAAAACAACTAAGTTAAGAGGCTAGCGCGAAGATCATCGTCACTTTTTACACCGTCGTCAAGACAGCTGATAGTTGTTTGTTCTTTTCAAACTGAATACACGAAGCGCGCAGGCACGCCGGCGCTAATTGCATGATAACCAACAAATCGTATACGAAAATCTTAAACTGAATAACCAAGTAAAAATAAAGCATCGTGTTTGGTCAACTCAACACATCAACTCGCGATCACTATCGCTTAGTGCCACTAACCTGAAGCGCACTGACGGTAATTCAAGCATTCACCCAAAATAAACAAAAAGGTTGGTTGGGTATGCAGGCACGCTGGCACTCATCAGCTACGAATCTTCTTCTACATCAGCATTGGAGCAGTCGAAAGCTTCTTCAAGTGTATTCATCGTCGGAGACTGCTACTCACATCGAGCTGACTTCAACACTACGGAGGATTGAGGCTATTTTCTTCTCAACCGTCATAACCTTCAACTCAGATTTGATCTGCATCAGCAGACGTAGTCGATCATCGTCTTCAGCAACGTCAAGATTAAAAAATTCGTGAGATCGTTTTATAACTTTTGTTAAGATTTCGCGATTTGACAAGAGGTCACATCAACTATAATATTCAAATTTCAATTTCGCGTGATTAACCTTTAGCTGGCATGCTTCTGTGGTGTAACATAGCTGGCACCGTGGGGTTCTATAGTACCCCACGGACAAAAGTTGAAAAAAATAGAGGTTACATGCATTATTTGAACTAAAAAAAATTCAGACATGATCTTTAGAGGTTCTATCAAAGAGTGTAATAGTTTAAATAACGATAACCTAAAGTCGGTCCTAAAAAAAAATCCAACAAGTCGAAAAAAATAGAAAAAAAACCGTTTTTATTCAAAAAATCATAACTTTTTTGTTTTTTCATAAAAAGGTCTAAAATTTTAGCTGGGTTATCTCCAAGTAGTGGACTATAAAGGAAAAATAATTGTTTATATGAGTTATTTAAAAAAGGTATTTATTCTCAGAAATTACCATCTGAGGTTTACGAAAAAAAAAACCATTAGGTATTTTTAGAAAATTTAATGTTATTCAATTTTTTTATTTAATTCATACAAAAAAACTGTACATTTTAATAAAATATTACATGAAGAAGTTAAAAACTGTAAAAAAAACATTTTATTCAAGTGCCAGCGCAGTCTTGGCAAATTAAAAATCTATGGTCCGGGCAAATCGGACGCGAACAAATGCCACAGGCTTTATCAGTTTTTTTGTCTTTTCCCCTAGTGCAAAAACTACATCTTTTTTTAATTACAAGATTAACTTGAGTTATAGAGCGTACCAATGTTTCAGATATTTTTAGAATAGATCGGATTCCAAACTTTAGCTCTTTTGAAAGTTTTAAAATTGAAAGTCGCTGCTCCAAAAGCGGCTTTATTAAATAAAAAGAAAGGGTTTCCAAGCAAGAAATAGCAGTGATTTTTTCAATATTTTCACTCTGTTCTATTTCTCTCTGTTTCACATTTTACATTCCACTGGAAACCATTTTTTCCATAAAGTTTCGATGACGGGCGACCACGCTGTGGATTTTCTCGACTCTGCAAAAGCCGTTGATTCTCACTCGGGACTTCCATATCGACGTCCATTTCTCCTTCTTCTTCAGAAGATTCTTCTGAAGAATATTCAGAGCAAGACGGTTCATCCTGACCATCGCTTTCAACTTCTTCATCATTGTTGTCAACTTCTAGTAAGTGCTCTCGCAGAAGTCGTGGCCGCAAATTATACGCCATGCTGAGAATATACATAAAACGTCGTAGGACTCATGGCATCGAGAAAAAAAATTTTTTAGTGACTGATTTAATAATTACTTACCTTTCAAACGTGTTTTAACGCATTAATAAAAGAAAAAAAAATGCTCCAATTTTACTTGTATCAACGTTGATGGCACCGTGGGGTCCTGCAGTACCCCAAACCGCTTTCGACAACTGCTACGTGCAGACTAACGGTCATCGAGCACTAATTATGGCGGGAAAGGCAAGCCTCATCCCTCAAGTGTAGGTAGATGTCGCTATAAACCCGGTTTACGAAATTTTAGGTACCGAAGATAGGTAAAGAAGACAGTGGGGTACTATAGTACTCCACGTGCCAGCTGAAGGTTAAAGAAAGAAAACAAAATGTACATTTCTTTTATAAATCATTTTTATCAATTATTTTTGAAAATGACTGCGATGTTTGAAGATCTCATAACAGATCAAAAAGTTACCACGAAGATCTCATAACAGATCGAAAAGTTACCATATTCATTCATTATTTTCTTGTAAACACAAGTAAAATAAAGAAAACTAACGTTACAGTTGGTTACCTCAGTCAGCGGGTCGACCTACTCAACGGTTACTGGGACTCGTACAGGAAAAATCACCATGCTCTCGCTCGCTTCCCAGAATTCGAGGAGTCGGAATAATGCACGGAGGACACATACAGCACCGTTGAACTGTTGTACTCCGAACCCACGGCGGTATTTAAGAATAAGATCGAGAAACTGTAGCCTCAGCCTACTACTGCGTCTACATCGGCTCCACCTACGACTCAAATAAACACCGAACCTGTCGTATGCCAAATTCATCTGCTTTAGATTGACCGATGTTTGGAGGTAATCTCCTCGAGTGGGAGAGCTTCCGTGACCTGTTCGATTCTATGGTTATTAAGGTAACTGGACTTTCAAATGTCCAAAAGCTTATGTATTTACGTTCACTTGGCTTATGTATTTACGTGCACTTACGGAAACTTCTCTTGCTGACAGCATAGAAGTCCTAACTTCTAAAACATTGACTGACTATCTCGAGAACCACGTAAACGCATTAAAGTTCGCTAAAAGTTCTGATTGTATTCCCAACGCTGAGCCCCAAAAACAAAGCCACTCAAACGCGAAGGGTAGTTTTCACGATTGAAATCAGTCAATCAACAAAACTGCGCTAAACGCCACGAAAGTACAGGACAGTAAGCCGCAATTTATAATCCCTTCATGTACACTTTGTTCAGGGGAACATAGGATTGCGTCTTGTCCTCAGTTTATTGAGATGCAACCTATTTCACGTAGATATCAGATTCAAAACTTGAAACCTTGTCAGAATTGTTTACGCCCTGGACATTTAGTTCCAGATTGCCATTCCACACATCGTTGTCGAACTTGTAATCCAGATCACCATTCTATGTTACATATTGATTCAAGCGATCAAACACTTAGTCAATTGACATGTCAAGACGAGACACACAATCAGCGTCGCTCAAAGTTTTCTCAGAATACAAAATCAGTCTCATGCTGCACACTTTCTTCAGTCACAACTTGAGCTGTTTTACTCGCGACTGCTCGTATTGAAATTTGTGATCGAGATGGACACGCAACTGTAATTCGTGCTTTGCTATATCCTGAAGCACAACCCACTTTTATATCTGAGTGTGCTGCTCAGAGATTAAATCTCAAACGCGAGATAGTGAACGAGAAAATTCAAGGTGTTCAGGCTTGTTCTACTGGCACTTCTACGCATGAAATTGCTTTTACAATAAAATTACTTATAGACAACAATTTTTCGAAAATTTTTTTTAGGTTTTTTTTTGAAGTTTTCAAAAACGTATGATTTTTTGTGTTTATCTTTATTAATAGGTACGTACGATCAAAAAAACCGTTTGAGTCACTTTAATTTTTATGGTTTTTTTTACTATTTTCCAAAGTTTGACCTCATACTAGCCCTACTAGGAAGCGTTTTACGGTAAAATCACCCCGAAACTTTTTTTAGGTTTTTTTATGAACTTTTCAAAGACGTATGATTTTTTGTGTTTATCTTTATTAATAGGTACGTACGATCAAAAAAACCGTTTTAGTCACTTTAATTTTAATGGTTTTTTACGATCTTCCAAAGTTTGACCTCATACTAGCCCTACTAAGAAGCGTTTTTCGGTAAAATCGTCCCGAAAATTTTTTTTAGGTTTTTTCATTAAGTTTTCAAAAACGTATGATTTTTTGTGTTTATCTTTTTTAATAGGTACGTACGATCAAAAAAACTACGTGACTAAAACGGTTTTTTTGATCGTAAGTACCTATTAATAAAGATAAACACAAAAAGTCCTACGTTTTTGAAAACTTCAAAAAAAAACCTAAAAAAAATTTTCGGGGTGATTTTATCGAAAAACGCTTCCTAGTAGGGCTAGTATGAGGTCAAACTTTGGTATATAGTAAAAAAACGATAAAAATTAAAGTGACTTAAACGGTTTTTTTGATCGTACGTACCTATTAATAAAGATAAACACAAAAAATCATACGTTTTTGAAAACTTCATAAAAAAACCTAAAAAAAACTTGCTGGGCGATTTTACCGAAAACGCTTTCTAGTCGGACTAGTATGAGGTCAAACTCAGGGAAATATTAAAAAAAACTCAAAAAACTAAAAAAAAAAAAAAAACCATTTTTTCAATGGCAAAGGCGCAATTTTGAAGTTAGAAATCTGAAATTTTGCACAGAGCTTCCTTTTTGACATACCTTTCGAACGATATATTATTTGTGTGGGTTGCCAGCTTGTATTTTTTTTACCATTTAATCTATTGATTCCGTTTTTCATTCTTTTTTCATTGTTTTTTTTTAACTTCATGCGTCTGGGGGCACGGTATAAAACGGGAAAAATTTTTTTATTTTTGTTGAAAAATCATTTTTTGTCTTGAAATAACTTTTTGAGGGGTTTCCAGTCGTGCCCCGGCACTTTAGGAACAGCGAACACCTTATTCACACATGATCCACGTAATTCAATCACCAGATGAATTTTCGTTTGAAAATTTTTGGGATTCTGATAACGATTTTGATCACCCATCATTAAACTCAAAGAATGCATTTCATTGTTCAAATCAAATCGTTTCGTGCCATTATAACAATTGTTTATCTTTCGATCTTCAACGTCTATGGGAGATAGACGAGATTTCTTCCAAGAAACTCTTGTCACAGGAGGAGGAAGATTGCGTGAAAATATTCCGTGAAAATATTGATACTCATACTCGCGATAAGACTGGTCAGTACACTGTACGTCTTTTCTTCCGGTTAAATCCACGTGAAAACTTGTTGCCTAACAAACAAGCTGCTGCATCGTTTCAAATCTCAAACGAGAGGAAAACAGCGTAAAATCCTTTTTTCAAGTCTGAATACAATAGTTTCATGTCCACGTACCTTGACATGAAACACATGTAATTAATTTTGTCAGAATCAGACGAAGGTACTTTTTTGCCTCACCACGGAATTTACCGCGTATTGTCATCACTGAAATTTCTTGTGGTATTTAATGCTTCTTTTAAAACTTAGTCAGGAAAATCATTGAATGATTGTTTGATGGTAAGATCAAAATTGCAGTCTCAGCTCTGGGCAGTTCTCACTCGTGCCAGACGATTTCGATTCGCTTTTACAGCCGATATTGTCAAGATGTTCAGACAAATGAATGTACATCCTGATGATATTATTTGGCAAAAAATATTGTTCCGTTTTGAAGCATGGAGAAAATTGTTAGAATACGCACTAACTACCGTTACTTAAGGTACGCATTGTGCCCCTTGGCTTCCTTTGCAAACGCTTTTACAATTGGTGGAAGACGAGAGTCATAAATTCCCTTTAGGTACTCGATCCATCCACAAAGCATCGTACGTTGATGACTTTCATGATGGTGCTGATACCTTAGATTCTGCTATTGAGGTTAAGAATCAATTAATCGGTATTCTTAAATCAGGTGGTTTTGAATTAAGCAAATGGGCCTCAAATGCCCCAGAACTTTGTCAAAGATCGGAAAATGATGTTGAGGAATTAAACTTTGATCCAGCTACAACACTTGGTCTTATTTGGAATCCTCGAACTGACACATTATCATCGAAGGTACATATGAACGATTTAAAAAAGTTTAACCTACTAAACGTTCTGTACTGTCAGATATATCTCGACTTTTCGATCCCCTTGGCTGGTATAGTACAGTTTTAGTAACTGCTAAAATTCTGATTCAAGATATGTGGTTGCTGGGTCTTGATTGGGATCAACAACTTTCAGAGCTACGGGAGAATTTCAAAACAAAATTACCCTTACTCGGAACAATCGCCATACCTCGTTGGTTAGGTACTGATATTTCCTCAGAGATAGAAATTCATGTTTTTACTGATGCGTCAGAGCGCGCGTACTCTGCTACGGTTTGTTTGCGTACAAAAAAGATTACTCCTGATCAAGACAAAAGTTGCCCCTGTAAAAACCCTTAGCATCCTTCGTTTAAAGCTTTGCGGTGCACTTCTTGGTGCAAAGCTTATTAATCAGGTACGTAGAAAGCTAGAGTATCAACAGGTTCTTACTTACGCGTGGGTTGATTCTCAAGTCACCTTAACTTGGATCAAAGCTCATGCGTCAAAGTGGACACCTTTCGTCGCAAATCGTGTTAGTAAAATCCAATCGATACTACACCCGGATTCATGGCGTCTTCTGCGCTCCGGTGAGAACCCCGCAGACCTTGCTACAAGAGGGATAACCCCAGAGGAGTTAACGTCCAGTTCATTATGGTGGAATAGACCACACTGGCTCTCTGACCCTAAATTTAGACCCGGTAAGGATGAATGGAATGAGAGAACCTCTCTTGAGCTCAAAAAATCAATGTAAGCACTGTTCATATATCAAACTCATGAATGTGTACAAAACTTTTATATAGATATTCTGATTTAGATAAAATTGTTAGAATAATCGCCTATTACGTAAAAAAATACAAATATCCTTGATGAACCTTTGGAAAGGACTTGCAAGGTACCAAAATATCGTAATATATCCGAACATATGTTATTCTCTCTAATTTGAAACTGATTTGTTCTTATTCTTTTCTTTTGTTTTTATTTTACCGCGAGTAAAAAAGAACGTTCGACATTGCCTAGCATCGCGTAATTGACAACGTCGTAACTTGGAATTCAACTAACGTAAAGTACACACGCTTTTTTTGACTTTATAAAAACTCGGCCGCTCAAGCATCGAGCTTTGATTTAAAGAGATATGTGTTTGTTATCTAAATGTTTGTTTTTAATAATGAATAATAAATGTTATTGAAATTATTCGCTTTGAAACACTTTTTTACACACATATTCTACATTCACACCTTAAAAACTAAGAAGAAAGCTGTTCGCGACCTCTTGGTTTTACGAGAGGGTAAATTTGCAAACATTCATCAATATAATAAATTCGCTCAAAATAGTTAAAAAAAAAAAATTTAATTGTTTATTGGTTAATTACGCAAAGTAGTATTTTCGAAAAAATATTCATTACGCTTAAAACAAGGCTAAAGAAATTTTTTAAACCATGCCGAGGGCACTCAAATTGAAAAAGCTTTATTATAAAATTATAAATTCCAAGGAAAAAATAATTTATGTTCTTTTTCAACAACTATTTTTAAACAAATGCAATTTTAATCCTGTGTGACCCCTTCGATTTTGATAATTTTTCTTTTTTTTTTTTGTAGGGAATTTAATAAGCAAAATGATAGTGCAAAAAAGTTTTAGTGCTCTCGTTGGGAAGGGCTGAAAAAAAATTTTTTCGTTGCGCGCCACCGTGCGCCCTGCGCTCCCGCATGAGGGTCGGCGCGCATGTAAAATACAGTGATGTAAAATTTTGCAACGGGCAAAAAAGTAATTACATATAAACTACATGTCCTAGCAACATGCGGTTTGCTGGAAATTAAAGAAGAGCAATTGTACTGTATAGGAAAATTATAAAACTGTATAATATTTTCTTCTTTTATAGAAAAAACAGGTTTAAAAAAAAGGTTATGTTTTTCATTAATGATTCCGATTGAAAAGTGTTTTTAGACATATTGTAGTCGTTTTTTTCGATTTTATTAAACGAAATTTATCATAATTTGATATAAAATAAGTGTACCTAATATAGTCATGAACCTTATATGGTCATCTCTGATATTTTGAACATAAACGGGTGGTTTTCACTTTGCAAAGTGAGAAGAGGTAAAAAATACTAAACTAGTAAGTTTATAGTTATTTTTACAATTTAAAAATAAGTATCGTACCTACTTACTGGTAAAGAGTGGCTTACAGCACGAGCACCTCTTTTCTTTTTTTCTTTTTTTCTGAAACTGATTAACTCAATGTTTTACTAATAAAATTTAATGCAGCTGATCAATAAAAGAATTTTTATCATTTCAAATAAGTACTTCATAAGTATTATTGAAAAAATTTAAAATAACCCTTACAAATATTCAAAATCATCCCGATATTACAATGACGATGCATATACCAATTTTTTTTTTTTTTTTACTAAACTATACTTTTTTTATTGGATGAATGAGTTGGCTAAACTAGATATATTCATGATTTAATCTTATATCGATAGTAAAACTAAAATAAGTATTTTTAATCAATGCTATATTCAAGAGTAATATGATTTTTTATGATAAACTTTCAAGGAAATTATTTAGAGCAAATAATAGAATCTACAATTATTATATAGGTGCATTGTAAATAACATCAAACTAAATAATGAAAGTGTTGTGTTGTTCAAAATATTAATAAAATAATTTTTTTTTTTAACTTTTTTATTTTATTTTGCTCATTATATTAAATATGTAAAAGAAGTTATTATTACATTTTTAAATTGTAAAAATAATTATTAACTTACTAGTTTAGTATGTTTTACCTCTTCTCACTTTGCAAAGTGAAAACCACCCGTTTATGTTCAAAATATCAGAGATGACCATATTAGGTTCATGACAATATTAGGTACAATTATTTTATATCAAATTATGATAAATTTTGTTTAATAAAATCGAAAAAAACGACTACAATATGTCTAAAAACATTTTTCAATCGGAATCATTAATGACAAACATAACCTTTTTTTTTAAACCTGTTTTTTTCTATAAAAGAAGAAAATATTATACAGTTTTATAATTTTCCTATACAGTACAATTGCTCTTCTTTAATTTCCAGCAAACCGCATGTTGCTAGGATATGTAGTTTATATGTAATTACTTTTTTGCCCGTTGCAAAATTTTACATCACTGTGCGGCGCACGGCCGCACTTCTGCAGCGTCAGTGCACGGTGGTGCAGGGGGTCACACTGAATAAAAATGGCATTTGTTTATAAAATAGTTATTGATAATGAACATAAATAAATTTTTTCATGAAATTCATAATTTTATAATAAAGTTTAATCAGTTTTAGAGCTCTCGTTGAGAATTGAATTATTTTTATTCTATTCTTCGATTGAAACAAATTTAATTTTAAAATTTTTATAAGAAATATCATGTTATTAATAGCTCTTATATAGGTCAATTTAAAAATGAAGGTCGTATTGTTAGTATCAACCCTAAACTGCCCCGTACACGATGTTTCAAAAAATGTTATTAAAAAAAATTTTTACCTTACGTAAGTAGCCTTTGGGTAGGTCAGTTTTAAAAATATATATCAGATTTATAATCACACGGAGAGAAAAAATATGGCTTCTTACCATGGAAGCTATTTTTTAGAAATTGTAACTGAAAGGTCTGTGAAAAAAAATCATTCAGCCATGGCTTAAAACCACGGAACACTACTGTGGTAAAATCGCAAAGCGCAATGGTATGTAAGCCAATCAAAATCTGTCTGATAAAAGAAGCCACGCCTTCGTGCACGTGTAAAATTTTTCTACAGTTTTTGGTTTCTCAACAAGAATTAATTCTTTACCGACAGTATCTAACCCTAAAATTTTTTGATCTCGCACCTAAAAATCGGTGCAAATCACCGGAATTTCAGTGCATGACATCCAGAAAGTAGTGGCGGTAACTCATTTTTCGAAGTCCTCTAAAGTCATCACTTTTCAAGTGAGTCCTTCTTTCCGCGATATTAATCTTTGAATCAGTGAGAAAGTAGGCAGGGCTTAAATGCGAAAAACCACAGCTCCACAGCTTTTTGTCATGTGCTCATGGTTTTTTGCCACTGAGTCAAGCTGTGATATTCTGTCACAGCGCCGTGGCAATTTTACATGCTAGCTTTTAGTTACATTTTCTCATAAGCCTTCCCTGGTAAAAAACCATATTTCTCTCTCCATGCAGCAACCCAAAAATCTCTCATACAGTACCGCTCAAAAGTTGAGCGCACCCCCAAATTTCATATTATACATCTATGAAATTTAAGTTTGCGCATAACCGTGACAGCTCAAATCGTAGCGTCAAGGTCTTGAACTTTTTTTTTCACTGAAGGAATACATTAATTTTAAAGAAAAAATTTCATGACCATTATATTTTAAGTACCATGACCATTTATGTGTAAGTAAATTATACAGTGGCCAGATATGTTCTGCCCTGTCTTTCAAAAATCTTTCGTAAAAGTTTACTAATCCTAACCATGCTTCTAATTCTTTATGGTTTTTAGGTGTTCTAGCTTCGTTAATTGCTTTAATTTTACAAGGACTTGGGTTTAAACCTTTTTTATCGATCACGTATCATAAGATTTCTATTTCGTCTTTGAAAAAATCGCATTTGTTTACTCGTAGCCCTGCTTTATCTAGCTTAGAAAAAATTTCTGTTAAAATTTCTATATGCTCTTGGTCCGTTTGACCTGTAGTGTAAATATTGTCAATATATATCTCTGTGTGTTTTATGCCCTTTAAGATATCTTCTAGAATATCTTGGCATTCTGCTGGACTCGAAGCTATACCCTGGCCCCTTTTCATGTACCTATATAAATCTTCATGTGTGATGATTGTAAGTGCGTTTTCGGATTCGTCATCCAGCTCAAATTGCATAAAAGCGTGTTTCAAATCTATCTGAGACCATTTTTTACCTACTCTCTAAGTGTTAAAAATTTTCTCTTTCAAAGGAATCGGGTGTCTTTTTACAATTAATTGAGGATTTACTGTGAGTTTGAAACTACCACAAATTCTAACTTCCCCGTTTTTCTTTAGTGCCGGTATGATGGGTGTTGCCCCACTACACTCTACTGGCTCTAAGTTTCCTAAACTTGTCAATCTTTGTATCTCGTTCGAAATTTTAGGCATTAGCACGAATGGCGCGTGATGTGGTTTCAATTGTATTGGTCTTACATTTTCTTTAAAAACTAAGTGTATTTTTTTACCTTTATAACACCCTTGCGTGTTTGAAA
>JASATB010000020.1:37500-49254 GCA_038277355.1 Encarsia formosa | reverse complement strand
TCTTGACTCGCTTCTTACGCATAACCTTTTGGTGCTCGACTCGCTCCTTACGCATAACCTCTTGGGGCTCGACTCGCTCCTTACGCATAACCTTTTGGAGCCCGACTCGCTCCTTACGCATAACCTTTTGGGTCATTTTTTATTATTTTTTCTAAGTCCACGCGCATTGCTTTGGACTTTGGGTCCATTTCTTTCAAAGTCCCGCTCGGTCGGCTCGCTCCTTACGCATAACCTTTTGGGGCTCGAATCGCTCCTTACGCATAACCTTTTGGAGCCCGACTCGCTCCTTACGCATAACCTCTTGGGGCTCGATTCGCTCCTTACGCATAACCGTTTGGAGCCCGACTCGCTCCTTACGCATAACCTTTTGGAGCCCGACTCGCTCCTTACGCATAACCTTTTGATGCTTGAATCGCTCCTTACGCATAACCTTTTGGAGCCCGACTCGCTCCTTACGCATAACCTTTTGGAGCCCGACTCGCTCCTTACGCATAACCTTTTGGGTCTCGACTCGCTCCTTACGCATAACCTTTTGGGTCATTTTTTATTAGTTTTTCTAAGTCCACGCGCATTGCTTTGGACTTTGGGTCCATTTCTTTCAAAGTCCCGCTCGGTCGGCTCGGGATCCTTACGCATAACCTTTTGGGGCTCGACTCGCTCCTAACGCATAACCTTTTGGTGCTCGACTCGATCCTTACGCATAACCTTTTGGAGCCTGACTCGCTCCTTACGCATAACCTTTTGGGGCTCGGCTCGCTCCTTACGCATAACCTTTTGGAGCCCGACTCGCTCCTTACGCATAACCTTTTGGGTCTTGACTCGCTTCTTACGCATAACCTCTTGGGGCTCGACTCGCTCCTTACGCATAACCTTTTGGAGCCCGACTCGCTCCTTACGCATAACCTTTTGGGTCATTTTTTATTATTTTTTCTAAGTCCACGCGCATTGCTTTGGACTTTGGGTCCATTTCTTTCAAAGTCCCGCTCGGTCGGCTCGCTCCTTACGCATAACCTTTTGGGGCTCGAATCGCTCCTTACGCATAACCTTTTGGAGCCCGACTCGCTCCTTACGCATAACCTCTTGGGGCTCGATTCGCTCCTTACGCATAACCGTTTGGAGCCCGACTCGCTCCTTACGCATAACCTTTTGGAGCCCGACTCGCTCCTTACGCATAACCTTTTGGGTCATTTTTTTTTTTTTTCTTTTGAAAAGAAAAAAAAAGTCATACAGGGACAGTGGGAATTTCATCAATGACCTTTGTGAGTTAGTCGGTTGTTAGAAAAGATCATTGGCTAGGTTTATATGATCATAAGAACTACCGCCGTCCTGTTACACAATCCGTAACGTCGTAGCGATCTAAGAAATAAAAAATTCAAAGTCCACGCGCATTGCTTTGGTCTCTCGGTCGATTTTTTTTCTAAGTCCACGCGCATTGCTTTGAACTTTGGGTCCATTTCTTTCAAAGTCCCACTCGGTCGGCTCGGGATCCTAACGCATAACCTTTTGGAGCCCGACTCGCTCCTTACGCATAACCTTTTGGAGCCCGACGCGCTCCTTACGCATAACCTTTTGGAGCCCGACTCGCTCCTTACGCATAACCTTTTGGGTCTTGACTCGCTTCTTACGCATAACCTTTTGGTGCTCGACTCGCTCCTTACGCATAACCTCTTGGGGCTCGACTCGCTCCTTACGCATAACCTTTTGGGTCTCGACTCGCTCCTTACGCATAACCTTTTGGGTCATTTTTTATTAGTTTTTCTAAGTCCACGCGCATTGCTTTGAACTTTGGGTCCATTTCTTTCAAAGTCCCACTCGGTCGGCTCGGGATCCTAACGCATAACCTTTTGGAGCCCGACTCGCTCCTTACGCATAACCTTTTGGAGCCCGACGCGCTCCTTACGCATAACCTTTTGGAGCCCGACTCGCTCCTTACGCATAACCTTTTGGGTCTTGACTCGCTTCTTACGCATAACCTTTTGGTGCTCGACTCGCTCCTTACGCATAACCTCTTGGGGCTCGACTCGCTCCTTACGCATAACCTTTTGGGTCTCGACTCGCTCCTTACGCATAACCTTTTGGGTCATTTTTTATTAGTTTTTCTAAGTCCACGCGCATTGCTTTGGACTTTGGGTCCATTTCTTTCAAAGTCCCGCTCGGTCGGCTCGGGATCCTTACGCATAACCTTTTGGGGCTCGACTCGCTCCTAACGCATAACCTTTTGGTGCTCGACTCGATCCTTACGCATAACCTTTTGGAGCCTGACTCGCTCCTTACGCATAACCTTTTGGGGCTCGGCTCGCTCCTTACGCATAACCTTTTGGAGCCCGACTCGCTCCTTACGCATAACCTTTTGGGTCTTGACTCGCTTCTTACGCATAACCTCTTGGGGCTCGACTCGCTCCTTACGCATAACCTTTTGGAGCCCGACTCGCTCCTTACGCATAACCTTTTGGGTCATTTTTTATTATTTTTTCTAAGTCCACGCGCATTGCTTTGGACTTTGGGTCCATTTCTTTCAAAGTCCCGCTCGGTCGGCTCGCTCCTTACGCATAACCTTTTGGTGCTCGACTCGCTCCTTACGCATAACCTCTTGGGGCTCGACTCGCTCCTTACGCATAACCTTTTGGAGATCGGCTCGCTCCTTACGCATAACCTTTCGGAGCCCGACTCGCTCCTTACGCATAACCTTTTGGGGCTCGAATCGCTCCTTACGCATAACCTTTTGGAGCCCGACTCGCTCCTTACGCATAACCTTTTGGAGCCCGACTCGCTCCTTACGCATAACCTTTTGGGTCATTTTTTATTATTTTTTCTAAGTCCACGCGCATTGCTTTGGACTTTGGGTCCATTTCTTTCAAAGTCCCGCTCGGTCGGCTCGGGATCCTTACGCATAACCTTTTGGGTCTTGACTCGCTTCTTACGCATAACCTTTTGGTGCTCGACTCGCTCCTTACGCATAACCTCTTGGGGCTCGACTCGCTCCTTACGCATAACCTTTTGGAGATCGGCTCGCTCCTTACGCATAACCTTTCGGAGCCCGACTCGCTCCTTACGCATAACCTTTTGGGGCTCGAATCGCTCCTTACGCATAACCTTTTGGAGCCCGACTCGCTCCTTACGCATAACCTTTTGGAGCCCGACTCGCTCCTTACGCATAACCTTTTGGGTCATTTTTTATTATTTTTTCTAAGTCCACGCGCATTGCTTTGGACTTTGGGTCCATTTCTTTCAAAGTCCCGCTCGGTCGGCTCGGGATCCTTACGCATAACCTTTTGGGGCTTGAATCGCTCCTTACGCATAACCTTTTGATGCTTGAATCGCTCCTTACGCATAACCTTTTGGAGCCCGACTCGCTCCTTACGCATAACCTTTTGGAGCCCGACTCGCTCCTTACGCATAACCTTTTGGGTCTCGACTCGCTCCTTACGCATAACCTTTTGGGTCATTTTTTATTAGTTTTTCGAAGTCCACGCGCATTGCTTTGGACTTTGGGTCCATTTCTTTCAAAGTCCCGCTCGGTCGGCTCGGGATCCTTACGCATAACCTTTTGGGGCTCGACTCGCTCCTAACGCATAACCTTTTGGTGCTCGACTCGATCCTTACGCATAACCTTTTGGAGCCTGACTCGCTCCTTACGCATAACCTTTTGGGGCTCGGCTCGCTCCTTACGCATAACCTTTTGGAGCCCGACTCGCTCCTTACGCATAACCTTTTGGGTCTTGACTCGCTCCTTACGCATAACCTTTTGGAGCCCGACTCGCTCCTTACGCATAACCTTTTGGGTCTCGACTCGCTCCTTACGCATAACCTTTTGGGTCATTTTTTATTAGTTTTTCTAAGTCCACGCGCATTGCTTTGGACTTTGGGTCCATTTCTTTCAAAGTCCCGCTCGGTCGGCTCGGGATCCTTACGCATAACCTTTTGGGGCTCGAATCGCTCCTTACGCATAACCTTTTGGAGCCCGACTCGCTCCTTACGCATAACCTCTTGGGGCTCGATTCGCTCCTTACGCAGAACCTTTTGGAGCCCGACTCGCTCCTTACGCATAACCTTTTGGAGCCCGACTCGCTCCTTACGCATAACCTTTTGGGTCTTGACTCGCTTCTTACGCATAACCTTTTGGTGCTCGACTCGCTCCTTACGCATAACCTCTTGGGGCTCGACTCGCTCCTTACGCATAACCTTTTGGAGCCCGACTCGCTCCTTACGCATAACCTTTTGGGTCATTTTTTATTATTTTTTCTAAGTCCACGCGCATTGCTTTGGACTTTGGGTCCATTTCTTTCAAAGTCCCGCTCGGTCGGCTCGCTCCTTACGCATAACCTTTTGGGTCATTTTTTATTATTTTTTCTAAGTCCACGCGCATTGCTTTGGACTTTGGGTCCATTTCTTTCAAAGTCCCGCTTGGTCGGCTCGGGATCCTTACGCATAACCTTTTGGGGCTTGAATCGCTCCTTACGCATAACCTTTTGGTGCTCGACTCGCTCCTTACGCATAACCTTTTGGAGCCCGACTCGCTCCTTACGCATAACCTTTTGGAGCCCGACTAGCTCCTTACGCATAACACTTTGAACGGCTTTTGAAGCCATTTGTACTTTTTTCGAAAAAAATTTTATACCCGGACAGTGGGAATCTGATCAAAGTCATTTGTAGGTCTTTCTCTCGTTAGAAAAGACTATTGACTAAGGTTATATGGTCATAAGAACTCCCGCCACCCAGTTATGACCGAAATAATTATTCGCTAAGCTTTTTTAACCTTTTTGGAATGAAAAAAAAATTCCATACAGGGACAGTGGGAATTTCATCAATGACCTTTGTAAGTTAGTCGTTCGATAGAAAAGATCATTGGCTAGGGTTATATGATCATAAGAAGTACCGCCATCCTGTTAAACAATCCGGAACGTTGTAGCGATCTAAAAAATAAAAAATTTCTAAGTCCACGCGCATTGGATTCTTGTTGGAGCAGTGAAAAAAATACAAGTCCACGCGCATTGGATTCTTGCTGGAGCAGTGAAAAAAACACAAGTCCACGCGCATTGGATTCTTGATGGAGCAGTGAAAAAAATACAAGTCCACGCGCATTGGATTTTTGATTTAGCAGTGAAAAAATACAAGTCCACGCGCATTGGATTTTTGATTTAGAAGTGAAAAAATACAAGTCCACGCGCATTGGATTTTTGATTTTGCAGTGAAAAAATACAAGTCCACGCGCATTGGATTTTTGATTTTGCAGTGAAAAAATACAAGTCCACGCGCATTGGACTTTTGATTTAGCAGTGAAAAAATACAAGTCCACGCGCTTTGCTTTGGTCTCTCGGTCGATTTTTTTTCTAAGTCCACGCGCATTGCTTTGAACTTTGGGTCCATTTCTTTCAAAGTCCCACTCGGTCGGCTCGGGATCCTTACGCATAACCTTTTGGAGCCCGACTCGCTCCTTACGCATAACCTTTTGGAGCCCGACGCGCTCCTTACGCATAACCTTTTGGAGCCCGACTCGCTCCTTACGCATAACCTTGTGGGTCTTGACTCGCTTCTTACGCATAACCTTTTGGTGCTCGACTCGCTCCTTACGCATAACCTCTTGGGGCTCGACTCGCTCCTTACGCATAACCTTTTGGAGATCGGCTCGCTCCTTACGCATAACCTTTCGGAGCCCGACTCGCTCCTTACGCATAACCTTTTGGGGCTCGAATCGCTCCTTACGCATAACCTTTTGGAGCCCGACTCGCTCCTTACGCATAACCTTTTGGAGCCCGACTCGCTCCTTACGCATAACCTTTTGGGTCATTTTTTATTATTTTTTCTAAGTCCACGCGCATTGCTTTGGACTTTGGGTCCATTTCTTTCAAAGTCCCGCTCGGTCGGCTCGGGATCCTTACGCATAACCTTTTGGGTCTTGACTCGCTTCTTACGCATAACCTTTTGGTGCTCGACTCGCTCCTTACGCATAACCTCTTGGGGCTCGACTCGCTCCTTACGCATAACCTTTTGGAGCCCGACTCGCTCCTTACGCATAACCTTTTGGGTCATTTTTTATTATTTTTTCTAAGTCCACGCGCATTGCTTTGGACTTTGGGTCCATTTCTTTCAAAGTCCCGCTCGGTCGGCTCGCTCCTTACGCATAACCTTTTGGGGCTCGAATCGCTCCTTACGCATAACCTTTTGGAGCCCGACTCGCTCCTTACGCATAACCTCTTGGGGCTCGATTCGCTCCTTACGCATAACCGTTTGGAGCCCGACTCGCTCCTTACGCATAACCTTTTGGAGCCCGACTCGCTCCTTACGCATAACCTTTTGATGCTTGAATCGCTCCTTACGCATAACCTTTTGGAGCCCGACTCGCTCCTTACGCATAACCTTTTGGAGCCCGACTCGCTCCTTACGCATAACCTTTTGGGTCTCGACTCGCTCCTTACGCATAACCTTTTGGGTCATTTTTTATTAGTTTTTCTAAGTCCACGCGCATTGCTTTGGACTTTGGGTCCATTTCTTTCAAAGTCCCGCTCGGTCGGCTCGGGATCCTTACGCATAACCTTTTGGGGCTCGACTCGCTCCTAACGCATAACCTTTTGGTGCTCGACTCGATCCTTACGCATAACCTTTTGGAGCCTGACTCGCTCCTTACGCATAACCTTTTGGGGCTCGGCTCGCTCCTTACGCATAACCTTTTGGAGCCCGACTCGCTCCTTACGCATAACCTTTTGGGTCTTGACTCGCTTCTTACGCATAACCTCTTGGGGCTCGACTCGCTCCTTACGCATAACCTTTTGGAGCCCGACTCGCTCCTTACGCATAACCTTTTGGGTCATTTTTTATTATTTTTTCTAAGTCCACGCGCATTGCTTTGGACTTTGGGTCCATTTCTTTCAAAGTCCCGCTCGGTCGGCTCGCTCCTTACGCATAACCTTTTGGGGCTCGAATCGCTCCTTACGCATAACCTTTTGGAGCCCGACTCGCTCCTTACGCATAACCTCTTGGGGCTCGATTCGCTCCTTACGCATAACCGTTTGGAGCCCGACTCGCTCCTTACGCATAACCTTTTGGAGCCCGACTCGCTCCTTACGCATAACCTTTTGGGTCATTTTTTTTTTTTTTCTTTTGAAAAGAAAAAAAAAGTCATACAGGGACAGTGGGAATTTCATCAATGACCTTTGTGAGTTAGTCGGTCGTTAGAAAAGATCATTGGCTAGGTTTATATGATCATAAGAACTACCGCCGTCCTGTTACACAATCCGTAACGTCGTAGCGATCTAAGAAATAAAAAATTCAAAGTCCACGCGCATTGCTTTGGTCTCTCGGTCGATTTTTTTTCTAAGTCCACGCGCATTGCTTTGAACTTTGGGTCCATTTCTTTCAAAGTCCCACTCGGTCGGCTCGGGATCCTAACGCATAACCTTTTGGAGCCCGACTCGCTCCTTACGCATAACCTTTTGGAGCCCGACGCGCTCCTTACGCATAACCTTTTGGAGCCCGACTCGCTCCTTACGCATAACCTTTTGGGTCTTGACTCGCTTCTTACGCATAACCTTTTGGTGCTCGACTCGCTCCTTACGCATAACCTCTTGGGGCTCGACTCGCTCCTTACGCATAACCTTTTGGGTCTCGACTCGCTCCTTACGCATAACCTTTTGGGTCATTTTTTATTAGTTTTTCTAAGTCCACGCGCATTGCTTTGAACTTTGGGTCCATTTCTTTCAAAGTCCCACTCGGTCGGCTCGGGATCCTAACGCATAACCTTTTGGAGCCCGACTCGCTCCTTACGCATAACCTTTTGGAGCCCGACGCGCTCCTTACGCATAACCTTTTGGAGCCCGACTCGCTCCTTACGCATAACCTTTTGGGTCTTGACTCGCTTCTTACGCATAACCTTTTGCTGCTCGACTCGCTCCTTACGCATAACCTCTTGGGGCTCGACTCGCTCCTTACGCATAACCTTTTGGGTCTCGACTCGCTCCTTACGCATAACCTTTTGGGTCATTTTTTATTAGTTTTTCTAAGTCCACGCGCATTGCTTTGGACTTTGGGTCCATTTCTTTCAAAGTCCCGCTCGGTCGGCTCGGGATCCTTACGCATAACCTTTTGGGGCTCGACTCGCTCCTAACGCATAACCTTTTGGTGCTCGACTCGATCCTTACGCATAACCTTTTGGAGCCTGACTCGCTCCTTACGCATAACCTTTTGGGGCTCGGCTCGCTCCTTACGCATAACCTTTTGGAGCCCGACTCGCTCCTTACGCATAACCTTTTGGGTCTTGACTCGCTCCTTACGCATAACCTTTTGGAGCCCGACTCGCTCCTTACGCATAACCTTTTGGGTCTCGACTCGCTCCTTACGCATAACCTTTTGGGTCATTTTTTATTAGTTTTTCTAAGTCCACGCGCATTGCTTTGGACTTTGGGTCCATTTCTTTCAAAGTCCCGCTCGGTCGGCTCGGGATCCTTACGCATAACCTTTTGGGGCTCGACTCGCTCCTAACGCATAACCTTTTGGTGCTCGACTCGATCCTTACGCATAACCTTTTGGAGCCTGACTCGCTCCTTACGCATAACCTTTTGGGGCTCGGCTCGCTCCTTACGCATAACCTTTTGGAGCCCGACTCGCTCCTTACGCATAACCTTTTGGGTCTTGACTCGCTTCTTACGCATAACCTCTTGGGGCTCGACTCGCTCCTTACGCATAACCTTTTGGAGCCCGACTCGCTCCTTACGCATAACCTTTTGGGTCATTTTTTATTAGTTTTTCTAAGTCCACGCGCATTGCTTTGGACTTTGGGTCCATTTCTTTCAAAGTCCCGCTCGGTCGGCTCGCTCCTTACGCATAACCTTTTGGGGCTCGAATCGCTCCTTACGCATAACCTTTTGGAGCCCGACTCGCTCCTTACGCATAACCTCTTGGGGCTCGATTCGCTCCTTACGCAGAACCTTTTGGAGCCCGACTCGCTCCTTACGCATAACCTTTTGGAGCCCGACTCGCTCCTTACGCATAACCTTTTGGGTCTTGACTCGCTTCTTACGCATAACCTTTTGGTGCTCGACTCGCTCCTTACGCATAACCTCTTGGGGCTCGACTCGCTCCTTACGCATAACCTTTTGGAGCCCGACTCGCTCCTTACGCATAACCTTTTGGGTCATTTTTTATTATTTTTTCTAAGTCCACGCGCATTGCTTTGGACTTTGGGTCCATTTCTTTCAAAGTCCCGCTCGGTCGGCTCGCTCCTTACGCATAACCTTTTGGGGCTCGAATCGCTCCTTACGCATAACCTTTTGGAGCCCGACTCGCTCCTTACGCATAACCTCTTGGGGCTCGATTCGCTCCTTACGCATAACCGTTTGGAGCCCGACTCGCTCCTTACGCATAACCTTTTGGAGCCCGACTCGCTCCTTACGCATAACCTTTTGATGCTTGAATCGCTCCTTACGCATAACCTTTTGGAGCCCGACTCGCTCCTTACGCATAACCTTTTGGAGCCCGACTCGCTCCTTACGCATAACCTTTTGGGTCTCGACTCGCTCCTTACGCATAACCTTTTGGGTCATTTTTTATTAGTTTTTCTAAGTCCACGCGCATTGCTTTGGACTTTGGGTCCATTTCTTTCAAAGTCCCGCTCGGTCGGCTCGGGATCCTTACGCATAACCTTTTGGGGCTCGACTCGCTCCTAACGCATAACCTTTTGGTGCTCGACTCGATCCTTACGCATAACCTTTTGGAGCCTGACTCGCTCCTTACGCATAACCTTTTGGGGCTCGGCTCGCTCCTTACGCATAACCTTTTGGAGCCCGACTCGCTCCTTACGCATAACCTTTTGGGTCTTGACTCGCTTCTTACGCATAACCTCTTGGGGCTCGACTCGCTCCTTACGCATAACCTTTTGGAGCCCGACTCGCTCCTTACGCATAACCTTTTGGGTCATTTTTTATTATTTTTTCTAAGTCCACGCGCATTGCTTTGGACTTTGGGTCCATTTCTTTCAAAGTCCCGCTCGGTCGGCTCGCTCCTTACGCATAACCTTTTGGGGCTCGAATCGCTCCTTACGCATAACCTTTTGGAGCCCGACTCGCTCCTTACGCATAACCTCTTGGGGCTCGATTCGCTCCTTACGCATAACCTCTTGGGGCTCGACTCGCTCCTTACGCATAACCTTTTGGAGCCCGACTCGCTCCTTACGCATAACCTTTTGGGTCATTTTTTATTATTTTTTCTAAGTCCACGCGCATTGCTTTGAACTTTGGGTCCATTTCTTTCAAAGTCCCGCTCGGTCGGCTCGCTCCTAACGCATAACCTTTTGGGGCCCGACTCGCTCCTTACGCATAACCTTTTGGGTCTCGACTCGCTCCTTACGCATAACCTTTTGGGTCATTTTTTATTAGTTTTTCTAAGTCCACGCGCATTGCTTTGGACTTTGGGTCCATTTCTTTCAAAGTCCCGCTCGGTCGGCTCGGGATCCTTACGCATAACCTTTTGGGGCTTGAATCGCTCCTTACGCATAACCTTTTGGTGCTCGACTCGCTCCTTACGCATAACCTTTTGGAGCCCGACTCGCTCCTTACGCATAACCTTTTGGGTCATTTTTTATTATTTTTTCTAAGTCCACGCGCATTGCTTTGGACTTTGGGTCCATTTCTTTCAAAGTCCCGCTCGGTCGGCTCGCTCCTTACGCATAACCTTTTGGGGCTCGACTCGCTCCTAACGCATAACCTTTTGGTGCTCGACTCGCTCCTTACGCATAACCTTTTGGAGCCCGACTCGTTCCTTACGCATTACCTTTTGGAGCCCGACTCGCTCCTTACGCATAACCTTTTGGAGCCCGACTAGCTCCTTACGCATAACCTCTTGGGGCTCGATTCGCTCCTTACGCATAACCTTTTGGAGATCGGCTCGCTCCTTACGCATAACCTTTCGGAGCCCGACTCGCTCCTTACGCATAACCTTTTGGGGCTTGAATCGCTCCTTACGCATAACCTTTTGGTGCTCGACTCGCTCCTTACGCATAACCTTTTGGAGCCCGACTCGCTCCTTACGCATAACCTTTTGGGTCATTTTTTATTATTTTTTCTAAGTCCACGCGCATTGCTTTGGACTTTGGGTCCATTTCTTTCAAAGTCCCGCTTGGTCGGCTCGGGATCCTTACGCATAACCTTTTGGGGCTTGAATCGCTCCTTACGCATAACCTTTTGGTGCTCGACTCGCTCCTTACGCATAACCTTTTGGAGCCCGACTCGCTCCTTACGCATAACCTTTTGGAGCCCGACTAGCTCCTTACGCATAACACTTTGAACGGCTTTTGAAGCCATTTGTACTTTTTTCGAAAAAAATTTTATACCCGGACAGTGGGAATCTGATCAAAGTCATTTGTAGGTCTTTCTCTCGTTAGAAAAGACTATTGACTAAGGTTATATGGTCATAAGAACTCCCGCCACCCAGTTATGACCGAAATAATTATTCGCTAAGCTTTTTTAACCTTTTTGGAATGAAAAAAAAATTCCATACAGGGACAGTGGGAATTTCATCAATGACCTTTGTAAGTTAGTCGTTCGATAGAAAAGATCATTGGCTAGGGTTATATGATCATAAGAAGTACCGCCATCCTGTTAAACAATCCGGAACGTTGTAGCGATCTAAAAAATAAAAAATTTCTAAGTCCACGCGCATTGGATTCTTGATGGAGCAGTGAAAAAAATACAAGTCCACGCGCATTGGATTTTTGATTTAGCAGTGAAAAAATACAAGTCCACGCGCATTGGATTTTTGATTTAG
>JASATB010000020.1:25000-32500 GCA_038277355.1 Encarsia formosa | reverse complement strand
AAGTGTTGGACTAACGGTGCCCTTATTGCGTCGTAGTCCTTGCACTCGAAGAGGAGGTGGTCCGATGTGTCTATCTGCCCACATTCACATTCTACGGACTCAGAGAGTTTCATGTGATTAAGTTTACACTTGAAGTCTCCGTGTCCGGTGATGAATTGGGTGACATGGTGGTCTGGCACGAACCATTTTGCTTGCAGTCGGTCTTGCGCGGTCGGGAAGTACATCTTGGTGGTGCTGGCTTTGCTGGTTGCAGCATATTGCCTGTCCCACTCTTCCACGATGCACTTATGAATGTGGCTAATGGCGCCTGCGAGGGTGGCCTCGTCGGGAATGTCAACATGCGCCAGATGTCTGTCCTGTGGGAGTGCCATGCCCTTCCTCAGAAAGAATCTTGCCCTGAATTCCTGGCAGGTGAGGTCGATCGGCGGGAAGCCGGAGATAACCTGCAGTGCCTCGTGGGAGGCCGAGCAGTAGGCCTTCGTGGCCTTTATCAGTGCGTGCCGTTGAGCGCTTCTCAGTCGCCTGATGCTAAGAGCGTCCAGCTTGTCTGCCCATGCGGAGGAGGCGTAGGTGATGGTAGGCACAATGACGCCCCTGTAGAGGGTCTTCCATGTGGCGCAGTTTAAGCCCCAGTTATTCCGCGAGTACCTAGCGAAGGCCTCGGAGAGCCTCCTGGCTTTGTCGGTAATGTACGCCACGTGCGGAGAAATGTTCAAGCGTTCTCCCCAGAGGATGCCTAGGTATTTGGCCTCGCTCGCCATCTTGATCCTGCCTCTGGGTTCAGTATTACCGATTTCCACCTTTGGAGGTCTCCTCCGGTCAAGTGTGCCTTTGAGGAGCAGCATCACGGTCTTCCCTGCGGATAACTGGAGATCGTTGTTCCTGCACCATTCCTCTATGGTGTTTGAGACGTCTTGCGCCTTCCTCTCGAGCTCTATCCTGGATTTGGCGTATATTACTGCCATCACGTCGTCCGCGTATGCCGTGATCTCGTACCCTTGGCTGCGTAGCAGGATGAGAAGGGCATCGAGCAGCAACTTCCAGAAGTCAGGGCCTAAAATCGAGCCTTGCGCGCTGCCACGATTTGCCTTCTTCTTGACTCTCCCGTTGGTCCCGCTAATTACTACCTCCCTATTCTGCAGGTAGCTTTTCACAATGGAGAGCAGGTGATATGGGCAGCTTCTCCGCCTGAGTGCGTCCATGATGGCATGATGGCGGATGTTATCGAACGCTGCCGTGACGTCGAACAGGAGAGCCATCGCGTAGTGCCCCGCTGGAGTTTGGTTGACTGCCTGTCTCATCCTGTATAGGGCATCCTCTGTCCCTAGCTGCGCCTTAAAGCCAACTTGGTCGGGGGAGGCGAAGTCGGGATGGCTTAGGTATGACTCTAGCCTGGCTTTCAGTAGCCTCTCTAGTACCTTAGATGGTATCGGCAGAAGGGAGATCGGGCGGTAAGATTTGACATCTGCCGGGTCCCGATCTCCTGCCTTCAGGAGTACTCTGACATTGGCCTGCTTCCATTTGGTGGGGAAGTATCCCAGTCTGAAACAGTGGTTGGCCAGGTCTCGGAATCTCTGTGCCAAGCCGTGTCTTGCCAGTGCTTTCAGCATTTCCGGCTCGATCAGGTCTAGGCCGGGCGCCTTGTTGTTTTTCAGGCGCTTGATGGCCATGGTGACTTCCCGGGTTGTGCAGAGCTCGGTTGGAGGTAGATCTGCAGGGGGCCCTGTGAGTAATGGCTGGGGGTCTGGGTCGTCCGGAATCAGCGTGTCCAGGAGAGATTTCGCTGTGGTCTCCCAGTAAGTGCTGCCTGCGTTTGGTGGTCCGATGGCTGAAAAGGCTTTATCTACGCCGACCTTCTTCCTGGCCAGTTTGTAGATAAGCCCGTATGCGTCCTTGTTGCCTTCGTCCGAGCAGAAAGTCCTCCAGCTATCCTGCGAGGTATGATGGAGTTTCTTCTCGTAGGATCTTTTTGCCTTGACGTAGGCGGAGTAGCGTCCTTGGATGGTCGCCTGACTGAGTTGATCCCTCTTGGCTTCCTGGTGGATCCTCCTGAGGCGATTGACTTCTTTCCTTAACATGCTCAGTTCCGTTGTCCACCATGGGACCGACTTTGGGCCGAACTTCTTCCTGGGCATGGAGTCTTTCGCTGCCGATATGATGTCCTCAGTCAGGTTCATCACCATTTCGTCTATCTCCGCCTGCGATTCGGGAGGCTCGAGGCTCCTAGCGTCCGCGGCTTGCCTGTACCGCAGGCAGAACTTATCCCAGTCGGCCTTCCTGACGTTGAAGCGTGGGGTATTCCGCATCCTTCGGCCAGTGGTGGCGATGTCTGGAGGTGCGATGTTATAGCGCAGAATCCTGTGGTCGCTGCTCGTTTCCTTCCTTGTGCTGACTATCCAGTCCTTCATCCGGTCAGCAAGAGAGGTAGAGGCCAGAGTGATGTCGTTGTTCGCTCTGCCGTCTCCACGATGTTGACAGAAGGTGTAAGCCCTGCCTGGCTTGTTGATAACATGGAGATCGGCTTGCAGCAGAAGTTCCTCGATCATCTGGCCTCCGGCGTCGGCGGTAACTCTGTCCGAAGGCTTGTACCAGAGGGGGCTCCTGGAGTTGACGTCGGCCCCGATCAGGATCTTCTTCCCTTGCAGGGCGTTCAATGCTTTGCTGAGTGCTTGCGTGTGGTGTTCCATCGGGTTATCGACGTTATGTACCGTCGGTCTGCAGTACCAGGAGATGACGTACAGCGGTTCTCTGCCGATGATCACCTCTGCGCAGGTGAGGTCCGCTGTGCTGATTTCCGGCAATAAAGTTACGTCCTGCGAGCGGCCCATGAAGACCAGGCAGGTTCCAGGTTTCTCCCCGGGTTTGGCACCAGAGACCACGGTGCTCGCCATGCCGAAGCCCGGTATTTTATATTGGCCGTCCCTCTTGACCGAGTACGGCTCCTGGAGAACAAGGAGGTCCGTGGGAGATCCCCGAGCCTGTCTGGAGTTGGTTGCGTATTCTCTCAGCTCTGAAGTGACTCTGAGCTGGGAGTTCAGGTTGTGCTGTAATATCTTAATCAGCTTACGCGGTTGCCTCGCCATCTGTTACCGGGGTGACGGTATTGCTGATGGTTGGGAGGGCTTCCGCAGATGTAGGTGATGTTGCCACTGGTGTGGCTGGTGCTGGTGTTAGTGAGGCGACCTTCTCTGCCTGAGATGAGGGAGGGTGGTTCTGGACCGTGTAGTTGGTCTTCCTCGCTTCTGCCTGGACTGATTGGCCGTAGATCGGGCAATTGCGGTCGCACGGATGGTTGTCATCCCGTCCAAGACGTCTGCAGTGCCCGCATCTTGGTCGACTGCCTTTGTTTGAGCAGTCCTTGCGGTCATGACCGACCTCCGCACAGTGTCCACAGATTGGCTCCGTGGCGGTGCACTTGGTGGCTATGTGGCCAAGACCGCAGCACCTGTAGCACCTCGAGAGTGCTGTGAAGTCCGACGCCGTGCACTCAGCGAATGGGAGGTAAATTCTCCTGCAGCGCTTCATGGCTGCTCGGGCTTCCGGTGTGGCTTCCAGGACCCAGTTGGAGGATCTGCCCCCTTTCGGCCCAATCTTAAATTTCGCGTTGACGCTGCGCTTGAAAATCTCGGCGCTGATGTAGCGTAGGAGTCCTTTCTCGTTCTCCACGTGGCTGGTGATCAGCCCCGGGAGTTCTGCCGCCGTGATGTGGGAGGGGACTTCCCTCAGCAGGATCCTCGGGTTACGAAGATTTGGTCGGCGAGGGTTTATGCCAGCCTCGTGAAGCCCCTCGGACTTCTGGACCTTGTCCACGGCTTCTGCCGTGAAGAGGTCGAGCATGACGGTGCCCTTGCCGGTCTGGCGGAGCCTCTTAACGCGGACTTGGTTCGGGTCCAGGCTCTGCCGGATCTTCTCCTCGATCTCGCTGGGTGAGAGGCCCGTCTTCGCGGGCGACATCACAAGTGTGTGGGTGTTGCCCCTCTTGCGAGCTTTCCTGCCACCAGGCTTTGGGGCCGATGTTTGTGGCATTGGCTGAATTTGCCCAGCTTCATGTGGTGGCTGCCGTTGTTTCTGCCATTGGGGTCCTGCCATAGTCCTCGCCATCGCAGCATACGATGCTGGTTCCGACTTCCCGGGGCTGGGTGCCCGGGTTGAGATGTCCTTCTGAAGTAACTTCTCCGTGAAGCCTCTCTGCTCCAGCAGTCGTCCTTCAAGCTCCCTGTTCTCGGCGAGGAGCTCGTAGAAAAGCCGGCTCATGGAAGCGGATGCCTCATGGAAGAGCTGCGTGTCCGCTTTCCGGAGGAGTGGCTTCGATTTCGATGCGTCCCCGTCGAGCCATGCTCTGAAACCCTCGGTGACGGATTCGAACTGGCCCTTGATGCGCTCGGTTGTGGAGTGCCGAGCTTCCGGTGCCTGACTGAGCGATGACCGGTGCTGAGTCTTCGGTGAGGCTCGCGTGTCCTGGGTAGGTGGAGGAGTTTTCTCCAGGATCTGCAGATCCGGATGAGGTCCTCCGGAGTTGTCGCGGCTTCCCGACTTCTGCGACGCCTTCCGTGATGTCCGGGGCGTTGACGTCCTGGCAGGGTCATTGACCTCCGGGCTTCCGGTGGTCATCGTGGTTTCCTGGACTGACTGCTTGGACATCGTGGAGTTGAGGTCGTCCGAGCTTGCCCCGTCGCTCGACCCATCGCTGTCCTCGCCGTCATCGACCTTGGCCTGAGGTGATTTGGAGGAGGTCGCCGTGGGCTGTACTATGGTCCTCGGGAGGTTGACCTGCGGATTGGCCTGCATCACCTTGAAGTGCTGCTCCAGGTAGCTCTGCCTCAGGCTGGCAGCACTTTCCTTGCTGAGGTGGGTTTTCGCGAAGTCCGCCTCGGGTTCGCTTATCGACCGGTTTATCAGTCTGGCCTTAGAAGCTACGGTGGCCTGGTTGTTGCTGCCGGCTTGGCCTGTCTTGGCCTTCGGAAGGGCCTTGGTTCCGGATGGGACCTTGGTCCGAGCTTGCTCTTCCCCCTTCTTTCTCCTTTCTAGATTGTTATTTTTCGTTGTTTTTGTTTCCATCTTTTTCGTGCCCCCTGGCTACTAAGGTGGCGAGCCACCCGTTCGGAGGGGAAAATTATCATCATACCTGTAAAATATAAAAACACAGCATTGTGGCTTGAGACCGGAAATCCGTCCGGCCATCCATCCATAGCCGCCACGCTCAAGCAAGGATTCGGGGAGCTTATTGAGGCTCCGCTCGCGGCCGCACGATTAAGTGTAGCCCCGGGTCCCTGATTGCTTCACATCCCTACCGCACCTTGGTAGTTCTCACGTACTTCGCATCAGAGGTAACCGTAATTAGGAGAGAGAAGGGTGCACGTTCCCTCCCCGGCTAGGATATAAAGGTAGCGGGAGGCCAATGCCCGTGGAGGTTTAAGGGTTTCCTGGGTTCTCTGCGAGACGTTCCCAGGTCACCGCCTCCATACCTTCTACCTTTGAACGCGTCCGACGCTCGTATCTCCCCCCAGAGATGACTCGCTCCTACCGCCTAACGAAGAAGGGCCCCGGTCCCCGGCTGGTGAGACCCCGGATCCAAGTGATTGATGAGGGAAAGCAATGCGCATGCGTGGCCAAGAAGCTACCGTGAGCTGCCCCCACCACGCGACGCGAGAGTCCACAGCAGCCAGTAGCAGAGCCAACCGAAAGTTAGTCCCAGGAGAAGGACCCAAAAAAAAAAAAAAAAAAAAAAAAAAAAAAAAAAAAAGGAAAGGAACCCCTACGCGCCGAATCGAAACCCGCGCGGCCCTCCCCACGCCTCGGAACGGAACTGGTTCCCGGCCCCCTGCCGCCCTGAATAGGTTTAAGCATACTCAACGAGGCTGTGTCGATTCCCTTGCCCGTCTTCTGTCATTCCTCGGGGGAGGCCCCCATCCATCGCCCTCCACGCATCAGGAGTGCCAGAGTCGGGTTCGCAGCTAGCGTGACAAGCGCACTCGGTCTCGTCCGCGCTGCTGCGACCACGAGTGCCGTGAAGCAGAATCGGGCCTGCATCCAGCGTGACAGGCGCACTCGGTCCCGTCCGCACTGTTGCTGCCATTAAGGGCCAAGCCGGTTTCCAACTTGGACCGCGGCAAGAGTGACGAGCGCACTCGGTCTCGTCGCGCTGCCACAGTCACAAGAAGTTGCCGATTTGGCGTTTTTGCGGTCTGGGCTCGGACGGAGGTCATCCCATTGGGCGTGCCAGAAGACGGTGTTCGCGACGGTTGTTCCGACGTTCGACCACAGCCTGGAGCGAATTGAGGATGTGCCAGGGCGACAATGGACGGAGCGACTCAGCCGCAGCCGAGCGCGAGAGAGCAGGTGAACTTTTTCAAGTCCACGCGCATTGGCTTGCGGTCCAGCGCGCCAAACCCATACTGAATAATAAAATTATGATTTACTAATAATATAAACCCCATCCTTCTCCCAAGTACACGCGCGTTGGTTCCAGACCCAACGCGCGAAAAGATGTCTAGCGGGTAACCGCGACGGCTGAAGTCCACAGTGCCGGTGGCGTGCGGAGGCTACCGTGGATGACGCGCGAGCGAAGTGAGGGCCGTTGTGCCCGAAAAAAAAAAAAAAAAAAAAAAAAAAAAAAAAAAAGGGACAAAGTCGCCGGGCGTACCCGACCACCTCGTCTCCGAACGTCGTCCCCGCGCATCGATCTCGGAACCAACGCGCAACAGGAATCCGGTAGATAGGGACAGTGGGAATCTCGTTAATCCATTCATGCGCGTCACTAATTAGATGACGAGGCATTTGGCTACCTTAAGAGAGTCATAGTTACTCCCGCCGTTTACCCGCGCTTGCTTGAATTTCTTCACGTTGACATTCAGAGCACTGGGCAGAAATCACATTGCGTCATCACCCGCGAGGGCCATCGCAATGCTTTGTTTTAATTAGACAGTCGGATTCCCCTAGTCCGTGCCAGTTCTGAGCTGAGCGTTGAATGGCGGCCGAAGAGAACGACCAGAACGGCGAAACCGTCCCGAAAGTCTCGCAGCAAGGAAGATCCGCGGGAGGCCAAGGCACGAGACCGAACTCGGATCCAGACTCCCGAGACACCCCTCCCCGCGAAGAGAGGAGAGCTCAAGAATCCTTTACCTCGCCCAGGCCCGGCACGTCAGCCAGACCCACTTCCCGACCAAGCCCGACGCGCCCCGCTCCTCAGAGCCAATCCTTATTCCGAAGTTACGGATCCAATTTGCCGACTTCCCTTACCTACATTAGTTTATCGACTAGAGGCTCTTCACCTTGGAGACCTGCTGCGGATATGGGTACGAACCGGCGCGACATCTCCACGTGGCCCTCTCCTGGATTTTCAAGGCCCGAGGGGAAGATCCGAACATCGCCGCAACTGCGATGCTCTTCGCGTTCCAAACCCTATCTCCCTGCTAGAGGTTTCCAGGGAACTCGAACGCTTATACAGAAAAGAAAACTCTTCTCGGATCTCCCTACGGTGTCTCCAGGTCACTTTGGGTT